>PVJA010007594.1:0-67912 GCA_004027025.1 Myocastor coypus
TGAGTTTTGTTCAATCATTATCACATCTGAAATCGATTTTTTCAAACAACCTCCATTACATACCTTGTTTAGGCTGACCTTGAACTTGCTACATATCCCAAATTAGCTTCAAATTTGTGATCATTCTGCCTCAGCCTCCGTAGTGTTGGGCTTACAAGTGTGCTGCTGGTTCTTATATCAAAGGGATATAAACGCATAAAATTATACTGCTCAAATAAAACGAGAGGGTGTATAGTCAATCTTAACACTACCCCCAAACAGTTTCCCCCATTGTTAAAGTTTCACCAATACAATTCTTGCAGACGGAAGCAAATATCCAGAGAAGACAATAAAATTTAGTGATACTAATCACAGCATTTCATTTAGCTTCTCTAGGTTATGACTCACTATGAGGATAGAGACACAAGTTGCTAATTATCTGCAGGCATATACTGTTGCAGTGCCAGTCTTGCATTGCATTTGAATATTGTTGGTTGTGTGTATATATTTACAAACACTTTTTAAAATTTTGTTTAGTTGCTTTGTTTTCTTTAGCCTTTTGTCTTCTGATTAGGTAGAGGAGCACACTCTGTTTTTTATTAGAAAACTACTTAATCCTCTTCCCAAATATGGGATTTTAAGGGCTAATGAGATAACTCAGCCAATTAAAGCGCCTGCTTAGGGTTTGATCCCAGGCATGCCATACAGATTCTGCCCCCCAGGGCATGCTAAGAAGGGACTGAGACTGGGCATGGTGCTTCATGCGCTTAGGAGGCTGAAAACAGAAGAATCACTACTAGTCTAATTTGTATAGTGAGACTCTTTACTAAATACATAAAAATAAAAACTAAAATAAAGACAAATATGGGATTTTACTAAGAATTTCCAATCAAGCTTGTTTTTTCTTCTTGTAAAGAAATGTGGATAATTAGTCCAAACTTGTCTTGGTTAGTTTCCTCTCATTGTTGAGACAAAATACCAGACACCCAAAATTAAAGGAAAGGTTTATTTAGCTTACGGTTTGAGAGGGTTTCAATCTACATTACACAGGATTCAGGACAGAGTGGCACGTGGCAGAAGGATGACATTTGTGGTGGCAGAAGACAGTAAAAGCAGCAAAGTTGAAATGGGGTGCAGAACAAGCCTCTTCCCTCCCTTAAATTGCATGCAAGCTACACACCTGTAGTGGCTGTGGCACTCACACCTGTAATCCCAGCAATGGATCGTGAATGAATTATAAACTCTAGAAGCCCGTCCTACGACGGCATGAGGCTTCAGTGTGGGGGACACCTAACTACAGATCCTAACAGAACTGTTCTTAATATTAATTGCATTCTTTTAGGAGGTAGTCCAAGGTAGATTTATGTTCAGCAATACTTGAACCAGAGAAGCTTCTGTTTTCAGTTGTTATAGCTGGAAATATGAAACTGAGGCTGTTGATGGCTTTCCTTGCTAGAGTGTGCACAAAAGTAGTCAATCAGCCACAGAAAGGGAGAGAAATGTTATGTTAAAATGCAAATATATAATTCTGAGATAAAAAGTGTAGTAGATCCACTTGCTTCTAACAATATTGGTTCTATGAGTCCTAAATTCTGTGTTTGTCATAGCTCATTCAAGTTACATTTTGTTACTTTTGGCATCAAAAATTCTAATTAATTTAGGAACTAAGATTTGGAAGCAAGAAAATTGCTTAATCATAGCAACAAAGTTAGCAAGGTGATAAACATTAAACAATTCTCAAAATTATTACTGGAATATTTTGATGCTTTTCCTCTAAAGAAACAACTTTTTGAGAATATAAAAGTGTCAGCATATGGAAATCTCCTTGTATAGAAGAGAATTGCTCTTGATTGGACCTCAAATGTCTCCCAAATCCTGCCTGCTAAGGCTTGACCATCACCTTGATCCTTTGGATAAATGGTCAAACTGTCAGGAAGTGCAGCCTACTGGGAGTCAATGAGGTTGCTGGAAGTGTGTACCGTAGGGGCATCTTGACACCCTAGCTTCCCTGTCTCTGTTAGTTTCTTCACTGCTAGGAAGTAAGTACCTTCCTCAGTTATAGAATCCAACCCTGACATGCTTACTTGAGTGAACGCCAAATCAACTAACAACCCTACAATGGACTAAAAGCTTTGAGACTATACAATAAAGTAAACTTTCCTCTTTTTAAATGCACTATCTCAGGTATTTCATTTCAGTGATAGGAAGCTATAACTGCAAAGTGTTACACATCCAAGATACAATGCTGTTACTAATTGATAGGTTTTCCACGATGTCGCGGCAGAGAAACAGGCAGAAGGGAAAAGGGGAAGGGGCTTTATTTTCTTGGAGAACATGGAGAGAATTTAGGGAAGAAAATGAATTCTCTGAATTGGAACAAAGGAAGACGGAGGCTTTTATGGCCTTTGCCAGGGGTGGGGCTTGAGGAGGATGTTTAGATTTACCTGAGGGTCTGATTGGGGCCTTCCTTGAGGTGGCAGGACAGGTGCAAGGAAACTGCACCCTGGGCTGAGTTGCAGAAGAAGGGGGAGGTGGTCTTTGGGAAGATAAGCTGTTGTTTTAAGGGCTTCAGCCCTATTAGATGACCACCATAATGATTCAACAATTCATACTAGGGCCAGAACCTATCACTAATGAGTTTATTATTTATCACCTAAGTAATTTTCATGAGTTCTGGTTTGTGTAATGGCTATGATGAGCCTTGATTATGCATTATGTCTTTAAAATGTATTCCCATGCATGCTGCAATGGTTTGAAGTTTGAATAAATGTCCTGCCATAGGTCTACCTGGTAGAGGCTTAGTGCCTAGGGTGGGAGGTGGTAGAATCATTAAGATTTAGGATCTAAAGGATGCTGTTTTCTCATTGAAGCCTGGATGGTGATTTTCGAACCCTGACCAGCTCTGCTTTCTTTTTCCCTTGGTTAGTGATGTAAGGCTATCCCACCCACATGAGCAAAGCAATGGAAAAATGGATCATTAGACAATTAAAATCTGTGGTCTAATGCTGTGATTGGAAATGAGACTTTTCTATTACAAAAATTAGGTAGGTATTTAAGATATTTTGTTATAATGTTGTAAAAGCAGCTTCAGGATACTCGTGCCTTTCTTTCCACAGCCAGTATTTTTATCATTTTCCCCTATTTTTCACTAACTGCAAGATTGGCCTCTGACTGATAGCACAGCAGATCAACAAAGACTGCAACCTGATCACAGCCAGGCTGATAAAAGCCCTCAATCACTAAGTGTTAGAATCAGTGCATAAATACTCATCTCTTTGTGTCTCAGGTGAAATAACCATGGGTCACATTTAGATGCACTGTGTGCTAAGGATGCCAACAGGATTAGTTTTAGTTAACCATTATGATAATTTGCCTGAAAATGCACTCTCTGTTATTTCCTTTGTTATGGGCCTAAATGCTTTCTTTGTATATTTTGTTTAGGTGAAAGCACTAATTTAATCCAAGTAGTATGGTTATTGAATCTTTAACTCTCACCAAGCTGATCAAACTGTAACTGTCTTTCAAGCATGCATTTGTTTTGCAACATTCTTGCTGATGTAGAACTCATGATGTTGTAAAGATGGTATAAAGGTAAATAGAATGGTTATTAAAATATGAAAATGTGAATCAGAATATCTAGATACTTATGAAAATGAAGTAAAATAAATGTGCAGCAATAAATATTTTTTTCTATAAAATGAGTAAAACCAGAATTATTAACCTGTAATTTTCAATGAGTGTTCAATTAGTTTGGCTGAATCCCTAAGGCGTTTTTCAAAATTGTTAGACTTTTCTTCTGTTTAGTAGGTCAGTCATGAAATTGTAAAATAGTATCTTTTGTTTCATCTTGACTATTGTTATTTTTAAAAGTATTGGTATGATTTGTGTCTAGTGGTCCCCCCCAAAGCCTCGTGTGGTCATGGAGCAGGGACTTCTGGAGTTTGAGATTAACTCATGATTCATTGGGATTATGGGTGATCCGCTGGGCTTATAGATTTTAGGACTGCTGGGATTATGGATATGAATGCTACACCCAACCAGGGGCAAAGAGTCTGAATGTAATACAAGTGAGACAGAGAGAGAGACTCTCTTGGTCACCATTGTTGCTGTTCTACTACCAAGAACTGCGGCTCTCTACCTTGTACCAGTCTTTCTTGGAGCTGGCCAAGTATGGACTGAAACGTCCAGTAACTGTGAGCTAAATACACCTTTCCTCCTTTCCTTTTGGGTGTTGAGTGTTTGTCCCAGCAATGAGAAGAGTAACTGAGACAACTGTGAGTGGAGACACGTACATTTCACATGTAGTTTCCCTACTTTGATGTGACTGAGAAGATAATAGACTATAACATTCTAATTTCCAAGAGTATTTCTTGACTTTAATAAATCAGCTTGAAAATCAAGACAGCAGGGCATCTTGGGGTAAGGCATAACGCTATCAACAAACCTATTAAGCCAGTCGATTGTGCTTGCATTTTGTTTGCAGAATTCAATTTCAATAAAATTGATTCTTTAACAAAGGACTTTCTAGACTTTGATGTAATGTGGTTACACTAAATCTCAAAGTTTTCCATTATTGAGAAGGTAGAAGTACAGACACTTCCAAATTTTAATAAAAATCTAGACTATTAGCAAATACCAAATAGTACAGATACAAAAAGAAAATATATCTGAAGAGTTTGCTGCTCTTTAACAAAAATCATCCAAATAAATCAATAATTTTGCACTGTAGATACTGAATGAAGACACTACATTGCTTGGTAGCCTTTATAGGAAAGGTCTGAGGTCAAACGAATGACTTTAAATCGCTGTTTACCATTTAGAAACAGCATTTTTTTATGTACGTCAAAGACATTTCTCATAATGTTGATTTATAGGTGCACTTAAGAGGAGCAATTGAACAGACTGCTCTTTAGGCTGAGAATTGGCTATGGAGGAACTAAAAAAAGAGGCTTCAATTAAGTGTCCTAGTATCTGAAAATGTAGCTGCATCAATTTGAGTATTTTGAGACATAGATTTCAATTTAAGAACTGCTGTGCTTGACGCGTTTCCCTCTACATAGTTCTATGCCTCCTCTACTTTAAACAGCACCTCTAAGATTAATAGCTTTTAATATATAACCACTTTAGTGTTAGTAGTGAAAGGAAATAGTTGGAATACTTCTTGTTATTGCTATTTTCTTAAATAGAAAGGTTAAAAAAATGCAAGCTCCACTAAGGAAAATACATATTATTTGGTTAAATGCTAAAATCGACAGATTAACTTTTTTACACTAAATTATAGGGCATTTTACTAAAATCACTTCAAAATATTTGGCTTTCCAAAGAGTTATTGCTAAAGTTAGACAAAAGGTACTCAACGTATTTTAGACCAAAAATAAATGTATGGCAGAATATAAAAATATTCTTACATTTAAGCTGTTTACCTAAGTATACATTATGCTTGAAACATTCAAGATATTGATATGATTTCTAAAAGGAATATTTGAATATATAAGTACAGTAAACATTCCAAATGAATGCATCTATTTTCTTTGCAAACATACCAGTATCTTCTTTTTGATCTGCAATAGGTTTAAAAGGGTTTTTGTTGTTGCTGTTGCTGTTGTTTTTGAGAGATAGCTGTCTCTCAACTAGGTGGTCTAAGAGGCTTTGATAGGTAGTCTAAATTTTTTGATTTATAACTTTCAGTAAGTCTTATATTTACACAGTTATTAATTAATTGTCAAATAAAGTTATTTAAATTTCACAAAGGTAAAGAGTCATTTCATAACACTTTATAAGAAAATCTCTAAAACCTAGTCCTAAACCATGATTCACCACTGAAGTGATTTTTATCTAAGAATAGAGGTTGCAAGTTCCATGTCATTCTGGAAATGTTTAAAAGATGAACATATCACAAGCATTTTTGTTTTATTAATTCATCAGCTTATCTCACTCATCATAGTGAAAATTAACAAGATGATAAATTTTGCTTTGATGGTAGGTTTTTTCCCAGTGTTCTGCCAATTTACATTGCCATTAGCTTACATGGTCCTCAATATTTTTGTATGTTGGTCTGCTCATTATTATTGAGTGAATATTTATCTCTAAGTATGAAAATATATTGAATAAATATTTAGGTTAATATTCATGACATTTCAAATAAAGCATCTTTTAGAAATTATCATTTTTAAGGAAAAGTTTTTGAGTTATTTCAGTTACTTTTCAACGCTTTCTCGTCTGTCTTATTTGCTCAGCTGAAACAATATGACATAATTACTATTATTTTTACTACTCAAAGTGGATGGAGTTAGTGTAGTTGAAGTATAGCCTAACCACTTTTTTCTAGAAATTGTCAAAATAAAATGAATAGAATCAATACAGGTTGAATGCAAACAAAATGTTTTGTAAGTCATAAGCAAGAGTGAAGGCCATCAGCAAAATACAGACTGAGATAAATAATTAGTACTCTGGCTTTTCCTTATCAAAAAAACATTGTATTTCATAATAAAAGACACAATGCTGTGTTCCACATTTTGTTCATAAGGAAAGGAGACATCGCACTAATTTTCAAATTTATTGTGTGTCTCAATCTACACAGAACATCAGCCACACGCAACTTGTAATAAAACACATCAGGCAAAAGATTAACCTAAGAAAAATATACTTCTAAGAGAAAAATAATTCTGCTGATGTATTAATTTGTTTTGGCTGGCATATCAAAGATCTACAGGTGAGGGGACTGATGAGTGAAATTTATTTTCTCAGTGTACGGAGGCTAGGAATCCAAGATGTCAGTAGGGGTTGTTTCTTGCACAGCTATAATTTTCCCTCAGCTTGTAATTGGCCATCATTTTCTGCTATCTTCACGTGATCTTTCTTATACAGTAATACCAGTGTTCTAAACTTTCTTTAAGAACCCCAGATGTATGAGACTACTGCCCACACAAATAACCTCATTCAACCTGAATGACCTCAGCAAAGGCTTCCTCTGCCAACAGAATCCCATTCCAAAGCACTGGAGCTAAAGCTTCAGCACACAAATATTAAGGGGACACAATTCAGCACATAACATAACACAAGAACAGGAACAAAGTTGGTGTATGAGAGACAGTGTTTATTTGCATATACTCAAGATGTAAACAGTTTGGGTTAATTTCTGCGTAAGTAATATAAATGCCATGAAATGAAGTCAAACTCTTTAGGTATTTGATCTGCCTGTTATTCTAACCACTCTTTTCTACTTTAATTAATTCTTCTACTTTAAAAACAGTTCCTCTTCTTCTTCTTCCTCTTCCTCTTCCTCTTCCTTCTTCTCCTCTTCCTTCTTCTTGTAGTTGGTACAGGGTCTCACTATGCAGCTTATACTTCTAGTGATCCTCCTGTTTACAGCCTGTCCCAGGATTATAGGTATGTGCCACCACACTCAGACTTCCAGAAGTTCTTCTAATATGTCCCAGTGAACACATCATGTGAAATAGCCTCCTATGACCTGACTTTATTTTCCTAATAAATAAAACCTCTGTGTCTGGTGCTTTGTGTATATTTTTGTGTATTTACCACAGAGCCCAGTGGAAAATGTAGTAATATGCTTCAGGCTTCAAGAAAACCAGAGACTTTCCTACATGGCCGCTTATCGTTTAGCACTCAATGTTATTATTCAGTTTAAGGAATATATAGAATATCGTCATTTAAAATGTTAGAAGATCCGTCTATCTTGAGCACTGTCTGTATGGTCTGAGTTCACTGTGAGGACACCTTTTTCATCTGTTCCAGGAATTTTTCCGGTATCTCCAAAAGACACCATGACCTTAGGATTCAGCAGCGTTACAAACACGAGCGCTTCAATGAGGCCACACAGTGGACAGCAAGTTTCTGCTTCTGCTTGTTCCTTCTCGATTTTGAGAAAAGCTAACCGTGATCCGGTGTGGCCACACACCCTTTCGGGACTTATGGAGAGAGTGGCAAGAGTGATGGGCTAAGAGTGCTTGAAACGAGGAAGATTAATCATAATGTGCACTTTATTGCAGCATATTTTTTTAAAATTCAAATATTCACCATAGCTTTTGGTCATACCTTGTATGTAGAGCACACTATGTTCCGAACACTGGTTATCAATGACAAGAGCATATAAACATCCACAAAATGTGAATGATGTTTTGGAAAACTCAGCTGATAGCAAGAAGCAACAGAGGATTGTTTGCAAACTACCCACCCTCACCCTATAAAGAGAATGTTATTATGTCCTTCCAGGATATTAATATATATTATCTTATGTCATAGCTAATGGCAGAAATGGGTACCTAAGTAACACAAACATAGGAGCTGCTTTTTTATTTCTAGATGTGATATAAATTAAATTGCTTAATAATTGAGAAATAAACATTTTATTTTGCTTCACACTTTTTGGGGGGAATGTACTAGATAGATACATTATGCAGCAATTCCCTATACATTGAATTTTTAATACCAATGACAGCATGATTCAAAAAATAAATTCTATGATCTTAACAAAAACCCATCAAATTTACAGTAGTGAAGCTTCAATTTTCTGGCCAATTGTTTATTAGGCAGAATCATGAACATTACTTAGATTAGCTAATGTCAGTTTCATTTTTACGTTTCATCTAATTTCTGAAGAATGAACTAACTTTACAAAAACAGAGAAGGGAAGAAACAATTTTAAAGTTTCCCCTCTTGTACATCTTCAAATTCAGAGAGTATCTCCAAACATTTTCTCTGTGTGACCTAGTGGTAACATAGCCTGTCACAGCATAAATAAACTACTTTATTAAAATAAGCTATTAAAAACAAAATAAAATAAGCTCAATATAAATAAAGATAAGAAGGGGCTGAGGAGATAGCTCCATTGTACAAGTGCCTGCCTGGCAAGTGCAAGGGCCTGAGTTCAAATCCTGGTCTTGAAAAAAAAGAAAAAAAAAAGAATAATAATAATAATCTACCTGTAGGGGCTGAGGAGGTACAAGGTCGTGAGTTCCAACCCCAGTCCCACCAAAAAAAATAAATAAAAAATAATAAATAAAAATTAAATAAAGGTAAGAGAAAAGTATTTCTAAATTAAAATTCTCTCTGAAAAATTTTGAATCAGACTAAGTTAAAGTTTTACTGTATTGGGGCTGTGGAGATACATGAGTAAAAGAAGCACTTGCCTGGCAAACACAAGGACTTGAGTTCAATCCCTAGTTCCACTAAATAAATAAATAAATAAATAAATAGATAGATAGATAGATAGATAGATAGATAAATAGATAGATAGATAGATAGATAGATAGATAGATAGATAAATAAAGTTTTAATGTATCAAAAAGGCGTCTATTCCTTTTAATTAAAAAGACAAAGAGATTCATTAAAAGATTCAATAAATTTAAATAGAACAGCAACTTAAAATCTGTTAATGTATTCTCAATTTGATGTAATATATAAATTTTTAAAGTGTCAAGTATCTACATCTCATCACATACAAAGAATAAATATATAGTATATCATACAGTAGAATATTACAGATCTTATTGTACTTTGAAAAAACAAATATGCATCATTGGTGGCATGAGAGCTCATAAATATATTAAGAATAGATGTTAAGAGAAGATGACTAAATGAAAACTATTTCCTTTAGCCCACATGTGCAAACACTAATTTGAAGCTCAATAGAAAACAATACTCAGTTTCCTTGCTATTCAAAGAGACTTTCTGGGAAGAGATTTTTAAAATCTCCTATATTGTTAAAATGATAAAAGAAAAGAAATTGCTCTAAGAATTTATAAGGATCACATTTAAGAGGGGTTACACAGTTTTATGGTCAATAAAACCTATAGTTAGGCATAATAAAAGAAAGGCAAAGGCTATGAAATATTATGCTTTGATATTTTAATAGAGTAAGGTCAGTAAGGAAGATTGCTTCAGTCCCATATTGTCACATTTGGTTAAAGAGCTCCTTTTCAAGAAATAACATTACAAAACTCTAAAATTATGATGTTATCTTATTTCCATCAAATTGATAAAATGAATTTAATTTTCCTAACACTGTCAATAAGATAGAACTAGATTTTTCATTTATAAAATTGTAGTTAGGATAACAACAGAATAGCAGTGAACTTCATTTAAACTCAGTCTATGTTTCCTAATCCCACACATCATGATAAGCACCTTTTCCACACTGGACTCATTGATATGTAAAGTATTCCAATAGTCTCTAAAGCAAAGGAGGCTTCTACTTAAAAGAATTAATTCTGGTCACTGTTCTATCTTCCATAACACCACTTTATTGTATAAAATATAAACAAAAGGTATCTCATATATTTCATGGGTAAACTATATCTACATTTAGTGAGAGTGATGTAAGTAGCAGTAGAGTATTTCTATGCCTATGATTGTCTGGAGAGTGAGGGTACAGACTTAAGGCTCTCTGTAACCTGTATTCCATACTAAAGTCAGTCTGTACCTTTGCTTTTGCCCACTGATTTTTTATTTTTGCTTTTAAGCGACAAATTCACGGCTGTGCTCACACTCTGCTATAAATTGATGAATGAGTTTGTCTATAGAGACATGAAGCATTTTCTGAATATTTTATAAGGCAATTTCCAGTACATATTTGGAAAAAAAATATGTCTTTTCTGAAATGTAGATAACATTATAAAATAAAAATGAAAATCTTCCATAAAAAAGGATCTATATAGTGAAAACATACTCACAAATATTGTTTCATTTTTTACAAAAAAGATATACAGGTTTCTGGTAAACATTTCATATAATTATATTTTAAGTAAGGATTTAAATCTACGTAAAAAGATAATTGGAGAGTATAAACGTACAAATTCTACTTAAAAAAGCAATTGTGATAAGTAATAAATGAACATGGAGGGATTTCATGAAAAACTTGGAATAGCCATACTATTACATCAAAGGATATCAAGTTTACTTCCGACACTATTCAGTAATATGTTTATGTTAATAAATATAAGAAACCAAATAAAAGTAAAGTACTAATCAACATTCTCCATGGACTAAATTGTTAGTAATGGATTGAAAGAAATTCTGATATTTTGAAAATCCTCTAGTATGGAATACCATGTTCTTAGATGTTATTGAAGAAAATATGACTGTGTCGCTTGAAATATGTTTTCACTACCGATTGCAGTTGACTCCAGTGTTATACAGAATGTACAAGTATCTTTGACTTTTTGTACATCAACATTTATCTCCTGAACATAGATGAAAGTTGGGGATTTTGCTGAAGTTCGTAAGGCAAGATGACTTGGAACCAATGCACAATTTTCACATGCTCTGCATCCATCTTGGCCTTGTCTTCCCGGAAGCTTCCATATCTCCTAGTTTTTATATATTACTAAAGCACGAATTTATATTAAGAACTCTGATATTAAACTCACAAATATCCCCAATGTAGAAAAAAGCCGTCTGAAAAACAATTTAATAGAGGGAGGCAATCCTTTAAGGTGATATCTTTAAAATACCGCTTCTAATGGTCCACCACAGCTTACTCTGAATGAGGTTTACAATAGGCTTTGCTTCATGGTCTTCCTTCTTAACCTGCATGTTATGTTAGCATCACCCAGCTTTGGACTCTTAAAAGAAGGAAATATATAGGAGGTGCCTTGTATGTAGTTTGTGCATCCTTTCTTTGAACTCTGTCTCTATTGTCTCAAATATCCCTAGAGCTCAAGTATTTCTGAAAGAATGAATGGGCGAATGAAAGCTTGGTAACCACAGGGTAAAGATGTCAATGTGTACAAACAAAACACAATACCTTCTCCCACGGGAATTGTAGCTCAGACTATGTTAATAAATGCAAAAATAAATTTAAGAAAACTGAGAGATGAACCGTGAATAAGATACTATACTTGCCCTCACAGAGGTGGTAGCATAGCATGTTATTTCTAGTGAAATATTTTTCTAAAGTAAAGCATGCCTCCATCAGCCATCACAGCAGTAGCTGAAACAAGGATGTTCTACCTCTATGTAAAAAAATATCTTTCTAGTGTCTCTTGAAAGTCAAAGCAGAAAACTTTGAAACAGACCAAGAGTATGTGATTCAAAAATAGAATGATTTGATTTGGTCTAAAACATGAAACAAATTGGGGGTTTCGTTATACATACATATGCACAAGTATAACTCATTTTGTCATCAGAAGTAGAAATTATTTGAATATATATATATATACATATATGTATATATGTGTGTGTATGTGTATCTGCAGCATGTGAATCAGATTTACATAATTGTTAACAAATACTTGAAAATATCAATTTAATGGGAGGAAAGATTTAATTTGTGTCACAGCTGCAGATTGTCTTTGTTAATTACTGTGGTAAAGACAGTACAAACCTATGACAGAAAAAGCTATTCATTTCTGTCACAAGGTATCAGGCCAAAACTCTAGGTTTTCTTATCTTTGTGGTCACTTCCCCTATTACCCAAATTTCTTCCACTACCCCACCTCCCCATGTTTCCAGTGCCTCCCAGTTAGGCCAGGAGCTGCAACCAAATCGGTAGCATAAGGCTTTTGAAAGACCCTCAGATCCAAAGCTTAACACTGAGTTTTTCTTTTTAATTGTATGAACTACGTTATGATGGCAAATAAATTTAGGCTTATTTTCCTTTGTAAATTATAAGCAGGTACTAGTGTGTATGTAAGAGTATTGTGTATGCTCTCCCTTTTCTCTTCACTAATGTCATAGACGTATATTTAAAAATTTCTTGAGTTGAATTATATTAGTAATGACTGAATATTCTTGAGTCATGATATTAGTAGCAAAAAGAACAGTGATTTAAAAAAAACGAACTCCATGTTAAAATACATTTTCTAACGAACAAAATTGAATCATGAAATTTCTATTACCATTAATAGAAAGGTTATTATTTATTGTTTAAAAGCCAAGTATATAATTAACCATGATCATTTTATTGTCAAAAGTAATTATCTAAAACAATCACTTTTCTGATTTAAACATTATTCCCCAGAAAATATTTTTCAGACTGTCAATGACAAACTAAAATGTACACATTCACACAGGAAAAGTGTTTTTATTATTATAGTGAAAAAAATCTTCTATTAGTATGACACAAAAAAATCTTCACATTAGTATGACACAAAAGCAATGGAAACTTAATAAAATTACAATCATCAGGTATGAGTTTATGTTTTAACTCACTGCTTTTCTGATAAGCAATGTCTTAAAAAAATTGTGTTCCACAGTGTTCTCTGAGATTCTGAGTGGGATCATTTCCCAATATTGTATAATAAACAATATTTTGCTATGTGAAACCTCAGTTCACACGGGGAACAATGAGGTCATGAAATGAAAATATTTTGCTTTATGTAGTCAAGTATCTAATAATATCTATTAACCTGTATATTCCACCGTTTTTACCAGTTTGAGCAATCTGGAAGATGGCATGCAGTAAATACACTTAGGATCTAAAAATATTTAAGTTCTCATTTATTTGTTTTTTTATTTCTTATTTATTTATTTATCTATTTATTTATTGCAGAGCCAGGGTTCAAACTCATGACCTTGCACTTGCCAGGCAGGCACTTGTGACAGTATCTCCTTTGACCCTTAAGTTCTCATTTAAACTATACACCAGAAGAAATAAACAGAGCACTCACTACAAATTCTATTAGTTCTGATATTCTTTTTTAAAAAAATGCATTGGAATTTCCATTTTTAAATATTTTCATTGTGGCTTCTGTAAATTGAATCTTCAAAGTGTGCAATTTATCTACACAAATTAAAAATATAGATTGTACCAATATTAGCTGTCAAATTTTCAGTAGAATTGACAGATAAACAATTTATAGGAGTAACAAGCTTAACTTTCAATGGGGATATAGCCTTACTGGCATTTGGGGCTCACACTGTTACATAGTAACTTGATAGCTTTCCTCTGGGGAAATTGGTTTTGTAACAATTTATTTCTGGTTGTTTTCTCTCAATAAGGTTATTGAGCTTCACACTGACTGTAATGTAAAATGTCTAAATCCTAACTGCATGTAGTATTGGTCTATGGTTTCAGGATTCTTAGAGAAACAAAAATAATGGTTATACTCCTGGACATAGAAAGAAAAGTTGACCCATTGTTGTTACCCCACCAGGTTAACTTCCAATATTCAGCAATGCAGCAAATATTTATTAAGGATCCGTTATAAGGCAGCACATTTTCCCTCTCTCACCTTTTTGTAAGGAAGGACAACTTACTGAGACCCATCAAAGTGTACCTTATCCCTTTTACCACACTGGAAGTTTCTTGAAATGCATGGATGTTAATTAGAACTTTCTTATGTAGTCAACTGTATTAAATATCCTTACTCAACTAAAAGAAATGTTTTATTTATAATATTCACTCAGAGAGTAGACAATTACTTGATTTATAATTATTTTAGAGTCCACGTGGTTCTGTCCTATTAACTAAGCTAGAAATTTCCCCTAAAGTGTTTATATAGTCTTCTTTCAATAGCAAGTCACTACTCATCTTAAAAATTCTATTAAGTTACAATAATAATATGCAACAGCTGTATATGTTTTATATGTTTTCTACAGATGATCTCATTTTTTGAAATGTCAAACCTCTGATTTGGATCTATTACACTTCTAATTGTACAAATGGGGAGGGGAGAAGCAGATGGGTTTGAAAAACATGTGTTCATACTACAATAAATGCATCAGAATCTTGTGATTCAAGCTCCAGCAGTACAGTGCCAGAGACAATTTCTTGAGGCTCTAATCCAATCTATAGCAAGAATTCTTTTGATATTAATCTTTATGAGGGAGCTTATCCAGGCAGTCTTTCTTTCCTGAGGGCCATGTAACCATCTATTACTTTTCTATTACGCAGATCTTCATTGCTATGAGGCATCACTTGGTTCTTCATTCTTGGGCACAAAGTCAAGCATTACTGTGGCCTAACTGACCTACATGTCACACTCTGCCCTACAGCCTTCACACACCCCACCACTAAATTTATGCCACACTGTATTGCCACACTTAAAATGTAGTAAAGACAGATTAAGTAATTCTCTGATTTAACAAAATATGTACATTGAAGCCTAGGAGAGTTAGGATTCATCCTAAGCTTCCTTACCTGAAGATAGCTTTAAAGAAAGCATAAATTATGAAATGTATTTGATAAAAATATACTACATCAGGCAAAGGGATCAATTCTGTAACCCTGAATTAATATCATATACTCTGTCCTAGAATAAAACTTTTGAAAAGCTAGATTAAATTGTATATTCTAAGGAGTTCATGTTCATGAGTTATTCTTTTGCTTTTATTCTATAGTTCATGGCAGTGACTTTTTGATAGAATTAAAATATTTCAATGACCATAATGCAGTCTTTCTTCAACATAACCTACAATTTTCAATAAATGCATTTAAAAGACATATTGCCTTTATCTGTCATTAGAGGAAATCTACTTTTTCATGTAGAGAAGGAGAACATGATTATGTTGGAAGTCCACATGTCGAATATCTTCTCTATGTTATCTACTCTTATATATTGATCACTGCTGTGTGATCCTTGAAATCCTGCATTACAATATTTACTTTCCAGTTACATATCATAACACCATCTCCTAACACTCGGGGAAACAGTTTGTATTTTCTTGTCTCTCTGGTTGATTGGTTGGCTGGCTTATATGTTTTCTTTATTTTGTTTTAGATAACATGAAGAAGAGTGCCTAAACTAGGTATAGGTTCATTATTCAGTTGTTAAATAATGTTAATACTATGTTGAATATGAAATGCTTAATGATACAAACATCAAATGTGTATAATCCATTGCCAAAATTGTTCCCAATTTTCTATTATGGGTGGATTGTTTATCTCATAAACATGAAGGCGAAAAAAAAAGTAGCAAGTCACATTGGCTGTGCAAGTTGCTTTTCTCTCTGTAAATCAGAATGTCTATCACTTCATTCACATATTCCTGATACGAGCTTTATTGTTAATCCTTCAAAAAATGTTACCTTACTCAAATACTGAAAACTGGTGTAGTAGAAGAGCTCCCTGTATAGACTTTAATGCAGCTTGAATTTTATTTCAGGAAAAAACAAACAAGAAGAAAACACCTTCCATCACCAATAGCTTGGAATGCAAGATCATCAGTCCACTTTGATCACCATGTTAATTTTTAGTATCACCCTCTCAAAATTTCTAACACAGTATTGGCAAAATGACCTCTCAGGAGACTCGCACTTTGCTGTTTTCTGCCTACCTAGCCTTCATCCATATTATAAATATCTAACTGCCTATACTGTGGCAGAACTTTACTAGATGTGCAGCAATATGATAGACAAAATAAAGGTGAGATTTTTCATGATGTTTAGTCTTATGGAAAAGATACACATGAGAAAATTAGCTTATTGCTGCAATATATATATATATATATATATATATATATATATATATATATATCTCCAAAGGAACATATCTGATTGGTATAATGAAGATAATGAAGCTTTCAGGGCAGTCAGAAGACAGTTTTCATGGAACAAAAGCCTGTGCATGTGTTAGAAGGGAGAAGAAGTGTGACATTCCCAGCAAGATGTAGTCTGCACTTGTCACAGGGAAGTGTGGTGTTCAGCATAGAACATAGCGAACTCAGAGACCAAAAAAGCTAAAGATTGTATATATTTTATGATAAAGCAATATACACATTTCATTTAGTTCAAGAATTCAGCTATTAATTTAAAACTGATAGGGAATCACTTTAGATTTTTAGGCTATGATCTAAAATTGGTTTGAAAGATTAACTTTATAAGGATCAAATATTATAATAATGTATATAAACATAACAGGTGACTGTAAATGTAATCCAGTACAATGTTAATAGAAAGTGACCTGAAGAAGTGATCAAGGTAATACATTTCAAATTTCTCTGGACAGAGAGCAGGGACTCAATCTAACTTGTTTATTTAAAAATTTAGTGACATTTATTGTGCTATTTGTTGGTAAAACATGTTCTAGCATGACTATGATAAACTAATTATTGCTGCATTCATAGTGGTTAGAAACAGTGAAATCTGATGACTTACTTAAGAAATGAACCAGGAGACACAATGACTCTGCTTGAATGGAAGAAAAATGCCTGCTGTGGCTCAGCTTGATAAGCTCTCAAACAAGGGCTACGCCTGCCAAATGGTGCATTTTGACTTGTGCTTTATGATGTTAGAATTAACCAGGATGTGCCCGTTGCAGAGTTTATTTCCTACTCCTAGTATTGAGGGAAAAGAAGGATATTAGGTGTCAGTTTCATGTGAACCGATAACATGGTTGATATACGGGATGCTATACCTCTCCCAGCATGAGGGATTATTCTCACTTGATAGAAGTTGGCGTTGTCCAATAGCATCATTTTCTGATAACTCTGCATATTTGCTGCTATTACTCTCTTTCTTGATTCAATTAAATTACGTGAAATTCCAGCATGAATAAAAATTGGAGAGCATATTTCACTAACTCTGTGCAATGCATTTTTATATGTGACCATATTACTTCTTTTTCTCTGGCTTCATTTAAGCTTTCTTTACCTGTATGCTCTTGATGCATATTTCTTTATGATTATTATTATTGAGCTTCTACACTTGACATAAGCCTGTTCTTCATGGTCTTTCATTAGGTTGGGTCGATTCTTTTCTGTTTTTCTGGGTCTTGCTCTCTTTTAGCTTTGTTTGAGCATCACATTCAAGTATGCTGCACTTTCAAGGTTATGTCTTTTCTCTTGGACCATCTTTTCCTATCTTGCCTTTATTTCTCTTTATCCCTTTCATGCTAGCATTGTCAAATTTACACTTCCTTGCACAGTTTAGAGTGAGTTTCATGAAGAAAGGCACTTCTTTGTCTTTTTTTTAGATATAATATGGTAACTGCAGCCTCTTTCCTTTTAACCAGACATTTCTTTGAATATTATTTTTCATTACTTTATGTTTCAGATATTTTTTCACTGATTGAATTTTTGCCTTTTAGTTCTCGCTTTTATAAAACATAGAATTACATTCTAATGGTTAAGCCATGTACAGTGTTTTCTTTGAAAATTCCATTTAGTTCTGTGAGTACAATATATATTTATTTCTAATGGTGGTTAACAGAACTAAAAAATAGAATCATGGCTCAAAGACAAAAAGCTGAATAAACTTCATATACCTGATTAAGAAAGCAGGACAACAAATTATTTCAAAAATCAAGTATTTTGTGAAAATATTAACAGTGGCTTCAAGATAGAGATATTGAAAATAAGACTTTTTTTATGAATGAATATTTCCCCTAATTCATGAAATTCATGGTGCTAAAGTTGATTCTCCATCCTGCTAAGCAATGTAAACAAACGAAGAAGTTACCACAAGAATTGAGAGATAAAATCATTAAGGATGGATCTCACTGACAGTGCTATCTTCTTTTTTTCCTGGTTAATCCTATTGTGAGTTAGCGAGGTCTAACCGTATTGGCTGAATGTGCTCCAGTCCTAGAGAATGGGAGTGAGTTCTAGAAACTGACAAGTAGGGGAGAAAAATACTTGCATAATACAGTCTAAGAAGGGACAAGTATCCAAAGACAGAACAGATTATTTTATCTTCTAAAAATATAACAAACATACATTATGAATGGATTATAGTTGTACATATTAGCTATTTTCAAGAACCTAATGATAACCCATTCAAGAATTGTCTATAATAAATTTATGGTATGTTTTATAATGAAGCTAGCTTTCCTAATTAGAATAACATGAAAGTTTATTAATATTTAAAACAACTGTTAATATGAGTCACCCAGTTGTGTACAGTCATGATTAGTTTAGCTAGTAAGGCATTGCGTAGGCACTACAACTTCTGCAATTAATCCTATGAGATCTGTCTGCTTTTCAGAGTGGCTATGTATTTTACTTCTTAATATATTTTGTTCTTTGTCAAAAGCAATTTTTCTTTAACTTCAAAATCCATTTTCTATTTCTCTCGCTCCCCCCACCTCTACATTTTCTAAGAAACTCATGATATGAAACAGCA
The DNA here is from genome assembly GCA_004027025.1 of Myocastor coypus. Lineage (NCBI taxonomy): Eukaryota > Metazoa > Chordata > Mammalia > Rodentia > Myocastoridae > Myocastor > Myocastor coypus. The sequence continues at coordinate 19,000 of PVJA010007594.1, forward strand.
CATGGGAAGTAATGGAGCATAACCCATGTGGGCTGTGAAAGAGAACCAATGAGAAGGAATATAGCTTGAGGTCAGCCTCCGATGTGGTCATTATTCCCAGATCTGGGAGGTAAGCTGACAGGCAGGATTGTTTGCCTCATGGAGTACCGAGTGAACCTTTCTAAGATGGACAACTGAAAGATTTGCAATATAAACCTTAACAGTGTAATATCTGCCAAGCCTTACCTATCATAACTTAAGAAAGACAATAGCAACAACAGTATAGAGCATGAGGGAGTTTGAGCACTGTTTCATAGCATCATTGCTAAAGTAATTATTGAAAGGAAACAAATATTCCTGTCATTGGTAATAAAACATACAAATTTTTTATCTTTGGGGATCTAATTTGAATCAAACTGATTTTTGTTAATAAAAATCTCCAATTGCAATGTAGCTACTTTGCTCAAAATATAGTAGCTAGTTTAACTCTTTGTGGAAAAGAAATGATTCAATGCAAAAGTAGACAATGTAGTGAACATATTCTAGTGACAGTGAAAATTTTAATGAATACTGAATTTGTGCAGTATTATAAAACAAATTCATGTATTTTCCAACCTTGAACATTTTTATATATATTTTCTGCTGGAAGAAAATTTGAAAGGTTAGCTTCACTTTGAAAGTAATGAAAAATGACTTGGTAATCACTAAATGAACTCTAGTGCATCTGTCAGATTCTTTAAGAAAATGAGAATTTTACACATGGGATAAGTTAGATGAAGAAAAGTAAAATCTTTTGACCCAGAGTCCTAAATAGAACTCTCTTTCCTTGATCTTCCACTAAATGTCTGCATTGACTGCCTAGAATTTACTTCAAAGAATATTGGTTAAAATGTAAATCTGTCCTATGGCGCTCTAATCCTTTCCCTAGATGCACCAATGAATATTTACATGGGTGTTCTGTACTTGCTTTATGTGTTTAGACCTCCTGGAATTTCCTTCCACATTCCACTCTTCATTATCCTTGCACACCTGTAATTCTTTTCTCCTCACTTTCTCATCTGGTTGCTCAAGGATGGTGTCCCTGAATGACCCAGGAGGAAATGCTTTCACTTTCTTTGCTTTCATTAACTCCCAGTGAGAAAATAGTTCACAACCAAACAGAAATGGGAAAATATTACAGATAAACTCTAATTTTGTCTGGCATAAATTTACCATAGTTTATTAGACTATCTTTTTACTTGTCTGCAGCTTATGCTAGTAGTAACTTCTTTTTTATTATTGTTTTATTTATTTTTTTTTTAAATATTTGGTACAGGATCTCACTGCACAGTTAGGACTCCTAATGGTCCTCCTGTTTTCACCCTTTCCAGAGGTGAGATTACCGGCATGCATCGCCATGCCCTGGCCCAGTGGCCAGCTCAAATGCCTGGGCATGTGGCATGTGGTTATTTTATTTTTCAAAGAGAGTACAAGACAATATTAAAAGAGAAAAATTACAAATGGTCTAAAAAAGCAAATAATGTAGATTTTCATTAAACAAAATAATATGAATTTCACAGTATTTGTTGCATTGCTAGTGTTGTTTTCAATTCATATCAAACAAAAACTGAATTCTTACCATCTTGAATTTCTCCTTATTTGAGGTATTTTTTTTTTTTTTCGGGGACTTCAATTTTCTCATTTCCAATCAAACCTGAGATTTATGTGAAGGATGGTCTACATTTTGCCTGTATGAATTCTTGACTCAGAATCTCACCTTCATTACTGAGAATATTACATTTGAAGTCAAGTTAACATTAGGAAAATATATGTGGAATTCAATTGAAATTCTCCTTAGAATATCCATCATTTGTCTGATGAACTGAAAAAATAGAATTTTTCTGTATAATGAAGGTTTTTATTCTAAAAATAACTTTTTAGTCTAAAAACAAATAAAATTTTAATCAGTAAAGGTCATTAATTTAACATATTGATGTTATCTCTCCTGATGGTGACTTGGTTCTGGGTTTTGTTGTTGTTGTTTTTTGTTTTGTTTTTTTTTTCTGGTACCAGGGATTGAAATCAGGACCTTGTGCTTGCCAGGCAAGAACTTATTCTACTGAGCTCTCTCCCTGGCCTGTTTGGTTGTATTTTTAAAATAGAATATCATTTGATAACAATTTTTCAAAGGAACAATAAAAGGAAGTATTGCTACATCTGGATTTAGCATTCCACACTATAATATGGCTAATTAGCTCCACATCAATGAACAGTTTGCAATTTTTTTTCCGTTCTGTAGCGGGTCTCCAGCTTGTTACATCCTTAACTGTAAAGAAGCCTTTTAGTCTAATAGTAGTTTGATTTTGTTTCTTTTTGCCTTTGTCACCTATGTTTTTGAGGCTATGTGCAAAATCACTCCTAAACTAATGCGTGAGGCTTTTCTCTAAATTTGTTCAAGCAATTTTCAGTTTGGATCTTACAGTCACTTTGAATACACTTTTGTAAGTAACCTGAAGAAAGGGTCCACTTTCATTTTTACACATATTGAATCCAATTTTTCTAGCACCATTCACTGATGAGAGTAATTCATGTACGTTTTTAGTATCTTTTATTAACTAAGAATAAATACCTAAACTTATTTCCAACATCTCTATTTTTTTCCATTGATTTGTGTGACATACACTTGATTTTCAAAGTTTTCTTAATGTTTCACAGCTAACATGTTTCATTTAATTTTATTAAAAGCTTAAGACATGGAAATGACACGAGTTGTGGAGGAAACCATTACCCAAGTCTTGGTTTCATGAGTCTTTGTACATTCCCTTTAAGGGAAGGCAATTCTAGATGTTTTATTCATGAAATGTTTGTACTCATGTGTGGATGAAAGTTTGTTTGAAAACATTGCCACCACTTCCTATTCTGTTGCTCAATTCACAACAAGTGGAATTGCTAATGGCCTATGGATTTATGGAAGATAAGACACCCAACACAGGAATGACAGCCTGGGACCTTATGCCAGATAAGAACTGGGACCTGTGAAGATATTTATTGTCAGAACGGCATCAGCATTCAGATAGACAGAAGAAGTGGAAGATGCATGTCAGTGTAGATCTTAACTACCTACAGCAGAGGATGCGACAGTTTGTCCATTATGCTTCTGGTCATTTGACCAATCTCTGAGGGAAACCTCATTGCTAAAATCTAGAAACAATACTCAGAATTATGTGAGGATGGAAAGCCCATGACTGCTTGATGTAGTGATAAAATATCCATACACCAAGTCAGCTGGACTTTAAAGACAAAAGAACTCAGCCCTTTGAGATCAAAATCCAGACATAGCATTACATTTTTCGTAGAAATATACCTTACTTGTTTTATTTTTTAAATTTTTTTAATTTTATTTATTTATTTTTTATTGTTTCAGAATCTTTCTTTGTTTATTCACTCATTTTTTTGGCCGGCTCAACCCGCCCCAAGGGCAGGGCTGGCGCAGCATGTGGTGCCGGGGATCGAACCACCGTCCCTGAAGCCGCCCAAGCTTTCCCAAGCAGGCGCTCCATACCACTGAGCCATCCCACCGGGCCCCCCTTACTTGTTTTAATGTATTCACTAGTACATGCTTGCAACAGATAATGTTTGCATTCATTTTGGGGAGTAGGTACATGGAACTGACATGCACTGAGTCTTTTCATTCCCCATTCCCCTGCCCATCCTGCTGCTGCTCTCCATTTGTAGAGACCGGTTCTCCATTTTCTTTATTGTTCTTATTATTTATCTATCTATCTATCTATCTATCTATCTATCTATCTATCTATTTATTTATTTAGTAGCAGCAGGCATTGAACTCGAGACCTTGTGTTTGTCAAGCAGGTGCTTATTATTATTATTATCATCATCATTTTTATATTTGTGACATATATGATTACATTCATGTTGGTAGTTACTACATATACATAGGTTGGTTTTATAGTTAGCCTCAAAGAAAATTTTTCAAAAATTAAATTAAATATATTTGCTATCATTGAACAAATAGCTAATGATACCTGATTTCTAAAGAGAATAAATAATGGAGTTCACAGAGTAACCATTGTGAAGAATCATATCCATTGTGGAGAATAGAATGCTTTTGCTAGTGTGTTGATGAGTATCTTAAATCCCATTAGTCTGTGGGACTGAGGCAAGAAAATTTTAAGTTTGACTGAATCTGAGTAACTTAGTGACATAAAAGACCTGTCTCAAAATAGAAAACAAGATAGCTCATCATGAAGGCTGTTGGTTTCACAGTAATGCCAAGAAAGAGAAGATAAAAAGAAAGAAAGAAAGAAAGAAAGAAAGAAAGAAAGAAAGAAAGAAAGAAAGAAAGAAAGAAAACAATGAGAAAGGGAAATAAAGCAAAAGGCTGAGTATATAGTCAAAACTCCATTTTGCCCTGCCTGTATGGGGATGTCTGGCTATTTGGAGGAAAAACATAACTCGGTCATACATGCCAATATATAATTTGTAAAGGTACTAATGACAAAGAACCTGGAAAACATGGTAGTGGCCCTACAGCAAATGTTTCATTACTTATAAAACATTGATAGCAAGAAGGATAAACACTATTCAAAATATTTAAATAACATTGAGCATAGTATATCTATGTTTTTATTTTCAGTAGAAGTTATGAGAAAACTTGAAATAATTTTTTGGTGGTTGTCATATAATTTTTAAGATTTAAAAATATAATATTATTGAATCATCACTTGGATATATAAACCCCAAGGGACTGAGACAGCCATAAGCTTCAGACTATTTGCAACACTTTCACAAGCTCTAAGAATTATTAAGATGCTATTTTAAATGCCAAGCCATCTTTTCTTCATCAGAATACTATCAATTAGATGTGGTGACAGTTGTTTACTTTGTACTACCTGAAAACCCTGATTGGCACTGCAAACAATATCAAAGAGAGAAACAATGTTAACATAAGCCACAGATCATTCTAGTCTGAGTTCCATCATCCTGGAAACACATCTTGATCTATCATTAAGTTGAAATAACAAACTGTGACTGCTTAATTTGTTCTGTCTCCTTTTTTCAATTGTTTTGTCTTTTTCTCCTCTGTATTTCTTATATGCTTCTTTGTTTTTTCTTTCTTCTTCTAATTTTGCAAGCATATATCTGGCAATTTGAAAAACTGGTTTGAAAACAATGCTTTGAATTACAACAAATACTTTGAAATTCATATTACTTAGCTAAGTAAAATTCTGTATCACTTGTAAGTTTTCTGTTTTAATACAGTTTAATGGCAAACTGAATGGCATAATTTCAATTCTACAAAAAAATCTGCATAAAAATAAAAATATAAATACACATGCATGTGTATGGATATTTTCTATTTAGATAAATCTGTACTTGCAAATAGATTTATAATCATAAATAAAGGAATGGAAGCTCTGAAATAAAATATTAATTCCTGAAGTAGATGAATATGGAGGGATCATATAGAGTAAAACAAAATCTTTTTTAAAAACTCCTGCTTGACTTTTTCCTTGAGTTTCTACTGTCAGCAGGCATTATCTTTATTAGCAGAAGATAAATAACTAAAATACAATGGGAATAGTACAACGCAGTTCTTAGTTGTGGGAAGCTTGGGAAATCACTTTTTATATATGTATATACCCAAGTGGCTGAGTCAGAGGCTTGGAAAATATTGACCTTTATTAAATAATCTTTCTTGGGAATGGCAGCACAAGATATTTCTATTAAATTTCATACAAATTAGGCAAACCAGCAAGTATATTGATGGAGTGTCCCAGCTTAGAAATGCATGTGCCTGTTGTAAACTTACTGTTCCCATAACGTCTTTTTCTTCTTAAAATCAAGGAAGTAGGAATGCTGTCTGCTGGCTCCTTATTTTCAGCACAGATCTTCTCATCCATCTTGCTTTCCATCAGGAGAGTTTCTCAGAGAGCTGTGTTTAATACCTAAGGATTGACTCAGACTTTCCTCCAAATTCTGCATTCCATCCAGTGTATTGTAAATATGCACTATATATCTTGCTCACCAGGAACCCACAAATCTGTCTTTATGGTGAACAGGACTTATTTCACTTTCATCATTTTGTTACCAGTGGGAAATAGAGTAGCAAATAAAAACACAGATTTACAAAGTGATTGTTTTTAACTGAGTGCTATTTTAACTGCTTTTCATATATTTCCACTGATGGATAGTAGTTTCGTTATGTGACTTTTGGTTCTTGTTTTTCAGATGCAGAAACTAAAGCCTGGAGAGGTAAAATAACTGTGTTAGAGTATAGGATGTGTCACGGAGGCAAAGGCTGATCCCAGAAAATTTGATGCTTGACCTTGTTTGGCACTTTACGAAACTTATCAGATATGGAAGATGAAGCCTGAGAAGAGAAACAGGGAACCTAATTTGGAGGAGTCAGATGGTTTTAGGTAATCAGACTATATAAATATTTCCAATAGTAATATAATAATTTTACAGCTAGGTGTGGGGACACATGCCTGTAAGTCCAGCACTCTGGCGGATGCCACAAGAGGTCCACCATGAGTCTGAGGTCAGCCTAGGCTACATTATGATCTCAAACCTAGGCTGAACTACATAGCAAGGCCCTGTCCCAAAAAACCAAGTACAAAACAAGCAAAACAAAACAAATATGTTTTTTTATTTTTATTACTTTTAATAAATAATAATGTATAATAATGTGACAATTTCAAAACACATTAGTAGTTCATTTGAATATTTGATACAGTACATATTGTTGTCTTCCTATTAGATATACAGAGGACAGGGTGTAGAGGTTATAATTTTTCAAATCATTATTGGTATGACCAAATTTCTTCTCACTGAACTAAGAGAAGTAGCTGTGTACATAATCCAATGTTTGATAATCGCAGTGGGTTGTTGGTAAAAATGACAATGTTGGAAGCTATTGATTTAAGCCTTTTACAGCTCAGCATTCTAATCTAGCTTTCCATTTTATGCCTGTGGTTAAAATTTTCTGCTGGATGGTTAAGGGCAAGTTTAAGCACAACCTGTATAGCAAAACATGTAACTTTCATATCTCTCAAGGTCAGTCACATCCCCTCAGGATTTACTTTGGAACCATGTACAGTGCTTTGTAGAACTGCTGTCAGTGTCAGCCATCTGGATGAGTCATGGCCATTGCTTGACCAGCTTGCCGTCTGTGAAAGCCCGAGAGAATGTTTATTTTTGAAAACCAAAGATATAAAGAGCTTTTGGGTCAGAAATCATAATATTTAAATAGCATTCCTGTGCTTTGAGGATACCTAATGCACAAGATTTTTCTATTTTAACTTATAGTCTGGAGTTAGTTGGTGCCAGAAGCCTCCTATTTCATATGTATTTATTCTACAGCATTTCATACCTGGGTATTTTCTTTATATTCACTTATTCCCTTACTTAAACATAATCTTCAGGTTTAAACATAGATTCATAGCAGTGATGCATTACTCATTTTGCTCATTCCACATTCTGTTTTCTAGTCTAACAACATATACAAACACAGGGATGTGTGTGTAATATATATATATATATATATATATATATATATATATATATGAACATATATTTTGCATGTAAATATATGTCACAGTTATACATTTTACATGCACAGACATATGTCAATTCTATGGAAAAGGATTTGTTAAATAGTTAATTTGGGAGAAGTGTTAAAAAAAAAGCTCAGGTCTTGATGAAATGAGACAAGAAAAGTTAAGCACTTGTCCCAGATTCGTTGTGTAAAGTTTCAAGATTAGGATATCAAAAATAAATTGCCAGCAGCGACATAGCCAAGCTGTCTAAAGTTCCTGCTTAGGCAAGCTTAAGCAAGTTCAGGGACTGTGGTTCGATCCCTGGCACCACATGCCATGCCAGCCCAGCCCCTGGAGTGAACTGTGCTGGCAACAATAAATAAATAAATAAATAAATAAATAAATAAATAAATAAATAGTCAGAACTTACCACTTCTCCTTTGCAGACACAAGCACAGTAGGAGAGTAGATGAATATAAGAGTTTCCCTAATGCCACACACTTGTTAGTTTGCATTTCCAGCCGGCACCCTAGGGTATAGACAATCAGAGGGAATCTGGATGCCCAAAGAGCTACTGTTCAGAGTGACCCAGTGTTTTACCCTCTAGTGTCCACTTGACCTTTTCTACTTAAAATTTCTATATACAGTGGAGAAATAAAAATGTTCTACTATCTCTTGTGTACCATTCAGCAATAACAATCCAAGCTGAAATGCAAAATGTTAATTTACATAGGAAATATCATAGACAAAGAGAGAAAAGAAAACAAATGAAATGTAAATATTATTATCCTACTTCTACAACTATGATGCTTTGTAAAGTAATCAAGAACAGCTACATGCACGTGTGGAGTCTCCAAAATGAATTTAAGTAATGAATTTAATGTATTACAAAAAATTATTACCTAAAAAAACTCAAAAAAGAGCAGCAACTTGTGCTTTCCAGCCCGTAGTTTGAAAGAAGCATAAAGCAGAATTACATTCAGTGCAGGGAAGATGGTAAAGATGCACTGCAATCCTTAACTAATACAGCAAACTGTTTTTTGTTGTTGTTGTTTGTTTGTTTGTTTGTTTTTTAACCTTTGCTATTAGGAAATGAACATGGTCCCTTAACTAGGCTATTAGTATGGTGCAAGAGGTTCTTTTTTCTGTTCCAGGAAAAAACGTCAAATTTGGAATGGCAACGGAACCTGGTATCACTACAGATTAAGGTACATTATATCATGATTCATAGTTTTTCAAAGTCTTGAGTTTAAAAAAACAAGGTTAAGAAGCTTTTATGTCTTATCAGTATGTAGGTCCAAAACTCCTCAAAAACTTTATTTTACCTTTCTGTATCCATGATCCTTTCTCTGTAGGATCAGTATCTAAGAATCCAATCATGCTAAGAGTTATGAGGGTGGAGACTAGCAAGGACATAGGTTTAATTTTTACTATCTAGATTATGTAATACGTCTTAGCAGGAATTCTGTGACTATTTTAAAGTCTGACATTGTTCCATAGACTCAGTGAACCTTTGGGTCTGTCAAAGTAGCCAATTCCCAGCACCCATATTTTTCATGTGTTAGAAAGTCTACTTTTCCTTGTTACCCATTATAATGTCATTGAAGATATTGGAAGCCAGCTTTTCTGGAAGGCTTTAGAGAAAGACAAATGCTTCATAACTATCACAAAGGGAGCAGGATCCTACTTATCTTGAAATAAACTAAGAGATAGACTCCAACTTAAATTTCTATCCGTACTTAATTTTCTGATACTATATGCCAATAGAGCCTTTGTAGGCCAATTGGCTAGTTTATATATTCTAATTCTAGCAATACTCTGAAACATCCCTCTGTTACCATCAGTTCTCACTGAGAAAAAAATATTCCAATGTTCGACTCGCTCATGATGATCCGTGGCAGGTCTCTAGTTCTCCCATATAGTTTAAATGCACTCCAGCACAGTCCTATATTACGTCCCTAGTTGCCATCATGTAAGAACTTCGAAAGTACATTATTTCATTGCTATACATTTTTCTAAATACATAATAAAGGAACTGTCACCTGGCTCCTTAAAGTGAGAGTAGGGAAGGAGATGCAGAGTGCCTTTTGTATGATAGCACCAACTCAGCTTCCCACTGTCTGAATCATTGGACTCTTTCTCATACAGTTTTGCAGTTTTAGTTCAGCAAGTGTGACAACCCCTGTGCATCTATTAGAAATGAAGAATTTTAGGCTCCAAAACAGTGACATTCATATGCACATTACAATTTGAGGCCATTTGACATTGTGTCCTCATTCACTTGAGGTCATTTTTGGTTCAAGTAACTATTAAGAAGGCTTCAAAGACAGTTCGCAGGCACATTTACCCCAGTGCTGCAAAACACAGTCACAAATCATGAAAACAGACGTAAAACCATCATGGCTTTCTCTAGCCTTTGCCCATGTACTCTTTCCAGGGCCAGCACATAAAGTGCTGCGGAAACTCGGCAGGCTGTGGCCCGCTGTGTCACCACAGAAACTGGAGTCTTCGGTCATCTCATCTGCCATCATCTTGTTCTCCAGCTGTTCATGTAATGACACAGACTAGTGGTCTCTATTTGCCCTGCATTAGGAGGTAATCCACATACTTTTCAAATGTATGAAATAAAACAACCCAAAAGTCTATTTCCTAGCTCTGTCTCCTGGATAACTTGTGACAAATTATACAATGGTCAATCTCCAAGAAACAACTAATTACCTTCTAAGAGAGATGATCAGAAATGATTTCATGAAAGATTTCCTTTAAAAAATACAGGCAGGATTAGGAAAAAGCAATGAAACATAGTTAAATGCCTCGGGGTAGTAATATTAAGTTGGTATCATTCTGTACCTCACTGATGTACCTAATGTAACAGTGAAAGTCAATCACAGCAAAACTGCTGTGGTTAGTAAGTCACTCATCTTACACACTAACCATCTCTTTTTTCTCTTATCTTCTATGGCAAAGACCATGTGGTATTGATCAAACTCAGGACCTTGTACATGATAGTCAGGCACTTATGCTGCTGAGCTGTTTCCTCAAACCCTGATTTCTTCATTCATAACAAGAATTGACGAATTAAAAAATATATAGACAACTTGGGATTGTATCTAGAGAAAGCAAAAAGGAAATATTCGAGAATATGCTCCAATATGTATCTATGTACTGAACAATTAAACTCTGTTGAGCAAGTTTAGAGTCTTACGGTTTCCAGACTTAATATTTAATCCCTCCTCTTTTGTGGATACTGTTCATATTTCAAGTTAATATTCTGCTTGATATGCATGCCTACATCAGATATATAAAATTCTTGTCTAATATTATTCCTTCTATTAATAGTTAAATACTAGTCAACTTGTATGTATCACATACTAGTTGTACCACAGGGATCTCTAAGCTAAGGTCTTAGGTTCATAAAGTGTGTTCCCGGCACACCAAACAACACTTGGTGTTTACCTACCAGGCAAGACCTCCCTGTACTAGTGCTGTGACTGAGTGTCACCCCTCCAGAAATTAGGCATAGAAACTTCACGTCCAAAGTCTTAGTATTCAGAAGTGCCACCTATGAGGGGTAATTAGCACACGTGAACTCCTTCCTCATAAATGAAATTAGAATCCCTGACAGGGCCGTCACAAAGTGCTTGGTTTATGTTCATCTGCTGCTCTCTTACATGAGGACGCCATATTCTTCCCCTCCAGAGGCTGCAAGCACAAGGCAGCAGCTTGAAATACACAGCAACCCTCACTAAAAATACAACTTACTGTGGACTTGGTTTTGAATTTCACAGCCTCCAGAAGCGTGTGAAATAAAATTTCTTTTCTGTATGAATTACCCAGTTTCAGGTACTTCATTATTTAAGCACAGACAGAATGTCATAAGAGTTGTTCTTTAGGCCAGTAGGAAGAAGGAGATTAGAAAGGGTCCTTACATTTTAATAAATGAGACCTAGCTTTCAGGAGAATGATATGTAAAAATGATGTTTACAGTCAGCAACTGGTGTATCAATTCTTCATTGTGACAGGGATTTGTGAAGGCCTAATGTTACTTCTCAGGCACCAGCCTTAGTAGCTGCATAGCTATTAAGAAAAAGTTAATAAATATGGCAAGGAAGTGTGGAAAGGGAAAGAGCAGAAGGCTGGCTTACATTCGCCTCGTTTCCAGAATGCCGTGGCTAGAAGTAGCCAGAGTTTCCAGTCTCTACGCATACAGCCTTCACATCACGCAATGGTGAAAACTACTTACAATGTAATTTTCATAAATTTTAGTAAATTCAATGGAAGTGACAAGCCCAGAGTTTTATAGATCCATAGAAGAGGAAGCCTACCTCTGACTAGGAAAATCAGGCAATATTGTTTTGAGGAGGAAATCTATCACTGCGACCTATCCAATATATGATTTGCTCCCTGTTGCCCTGCTGTGTTCAAATGGTGCTCTTCACAACCCAGAACATGATTCAGGATTGATTTTCTCACACAATAAAAACTTGAAATTGGTAACCTCTGCCTCTGTTGGAACTATCCAAAAAGTTTATGGCTTGGACACCATATGGCTCTCTGTCGGCCGAAACTGCTCCACTTTATTCCTATCATTGTTATGTTTATAAACACACAGGTGTGTCTTAAACAGATAACAATACAATTTTCCTCTATAGGGCATATTTGCTGCATTCCTTTTAGAATTACTTCGAAGTGTATTTTGATGGGAAACGAACTCCTCAAATAAAATAATTACATTGTCATTTCCCAAAAGATATAATTTTCTCTTCCCATTTCTCTTAAATAACTCCTATTTCTGATCTATTCTGTTCTTACACTATATATATATATATATATATATATATATATATATATCCTATATACACACTACATATACTATATAAAATACACATATAATATATATACACTATATTTCTATACACTAAATAAACATTATACATACAACACATACACTATATAATGTATATACACATACTATATATAGTACATTATATATGTGTGTATATATATGTATACATATACATATATAATCTGCAGAAAAGGAAAAAACACTATATTGCTTTTTGTCTATCTATAATTTAGTATTTTTTGTCAAATTACATCTTGCAAGGCTTGACAACATTATCATATGATGGTTAACTATTTTCTGAAATCCTTTCTGATTCTCCCTGCTCCCCCCTTAACCCTTACACTTATAAAGAAGTGTTTGTGTTAGCTACTTTTCTGTCATTGCTGACACAAAACACCTGACACCCAAAATTAAGAAGAGATTTGTTTAATTTATAGTTGTGGAAGTTTTCATCCATAATCAGATGGATCCAGGCAAAGCTGTCATGCTGAGGGCCAACAGTTCAAGGTGGCAGAATGCAGTAAAACAAGAGCAAGAAGGCAAAGAGCAACTCTGTTTTCTCCCCTTATACTGTGAGCAGATTGCCTGTCCTGGGGCTGGTGCAAAGCTCACACCAGCTCCCTGCTCTCCTCTTGCTCAGGCTCCAAAGCCAGGATCCGATCTCCTGCTGATTCACTCAGCTCATCTTCTAAACTTCTCAAGGTGACACAATGAATCTGCCATTACAACACTCTGGGTCTTAAACAACAGCCCTAGGATACTTGTTCTACAGCCCAGATGTAGAACTGCTGGTTTACTTAGTTAAGCTTCTAAATTTCTCAAGTTAATACAATGTATCAGCCATTACACCACTAAATGACTGGACAGAAATAAATCTGGCACATAGTATAAGTGGTAAGCAGAGGGAATAACATTTTAATGTAATTCTTCTTTTTATAAAGATGTATATTTGAGTTATGGAGAGTTTGCTGTTTATAAAATATCTAAAGCATCCCAAATTATGCTATGTGCTCTTGTCACAGTTTGGTACTGGTTAGAATGGGCTTGCACACAAACCCGATTTTTACATTTTTAGAGATGTTATCAGGTGTCATACATCATGTTGATAGTTTGAAATTAGTCAGGATAGGAGTATTTATATCAGGGAAATCTTGAAGTTTATATGTCAAGATATTTTTTCTAGATAATCATCAAGCATTTACCAAACATCACCAAATGTGTGCACACAAAGAAATACATACACACACACTTACACTCAGGGCCATGTGTTACAGAGTGCTAGACATACTTTTTGAGAATTGCACTGGTAGAAAACCTTATCATTCTGACAAAATAATTTTATTTGCACAAAGCTAAAATGGATATGATGTCACAAGGTAATAATGTCTTAGGTTAGCACTGTCACCTACACAGTTTGTCATTGGCTAAAATGTTATATGATGTATATATTCATATATATATATGTATATATATGTTCATATGTATGCACTGATACATAGTATTACATTTATATATTTGTCACATATATGTATTTGTATGTAGTGGTTTATATAGTTGTTACAGTTAACCTTAATTTTTGCTAACTTCATTAACTTAAGGCTCAGGAATAAGCAAATCACACTTGTGGTGTTTCTGTGTGAGTCATAGAGATGGAATCTTGGATAATACACTGTAACCTTTGGCCACTTCTTCCCTGGCACTGTTGCCCTCCTCTGCTCATCAGCTACTCACAAAAGGCAGCCATGTTTCTGAACTAGTATGGGTTGGTCACGTACTTAATCCACTAAAACTTGCAACCAAACCATTCCTTTCCTCTTATAAACTCTGGCTGTTCAAGACTGGGATAGCATCAGAAAAGTTTACTAATATAGCGGAGCAGCGGCCAAGACAGGGATCATTACTGGAACTGTATTGGACTGGTTTGTGCAGAAGCATGAGAAAAGTTACAAGTGTGATTTGCTTATTCCTGAGCCTTAGAAAGCCATAGGTATGTCCTGCTGGCAATTCTATCCATAGCTGGGCAGATCAGAATGCAGATAGGAACATCCACAATGAAACTAACTCAGGAGGATACAGCTGGAAAGAAAGATGCTGCTTGTCACTCTACTAGAGCCCAGATGCGTCATCCTATAGTACATTTGTCTACATTTTCCTACATCCTGAAACTTTACAGAAGACTGATACTAAGAATAATACGCTCATTAATCTGATACATAAAATTCCTTTACTCTTAATTTTTTGAATAATCTATTTTGGGAACATTTATTCATTTGCATATCCATGTGTTGTTTAGATTGCTTTCAAATAAAAATGTCTTCTTTGTCAGGGTGGCCACATCATATAGTATCTATCTATCTACCTATCTATCTATCTATTTATTTATTACTTTTTAAAGAGACTACAAATTAGAATTAAAACAGAAAAAAATTACTAATTCCCAAGTAGCTCAATACTGGGCTGCAGTAGTGTGACTCTTGTACTGCTGGCTACTTTGGTACCAGGAAGCAAACTCAAGACCGAGCTCATGCTTGCCTGGCAGGGGCTGTGCCACCGAGCTGTATCCCTGGCCCCTTGCTAGCTACTTTAAACTAGATTTATAGTGAGACTAGAAAGCAAAAATCAGGGCAGATAAGATTGAAAATCAAAATTTTGGCTAAAACAGAGCCCTGTGTGAATCTGAGGCCCAGGGTGCTATGGTTGCTGAAGAGATCAGTGCCCTTAAAAATAAATGGTGTGCTTTGTACATAATCAAGACAAAAAATATTGTGGACATCTCAGAAATCATCAGATTCATACAACACAAGATCAAGTGTGAAAAGTGTAGAACAACTATTTGAGATGAGTGTTGCAGGCATGCCTGCTTGCGATGATTTTCCCTGGGAACTGGCTCAGCTAGCCACCCACTTCGAGGTTACTGCAGCCATGATCCAAGCATCCTTGGCTCCTGACTGACTTAGCACATGACCTTGGCATTGCCCACACAATGCTGTTTTGATCGGTATGCAGAGCACAAGTTATTGGGTAGGAAGTCCTCCATTCATATTTCAGAGGAAGACATGAGAGGCCAGGAAAGAACTTCCTGAGACAGTAGTATGTGAAGGCGTGATAACAATAGCAACAGTGAATCAGAGGTTCTGTAAGACAAAGTCTCTAGGGGCATGGAATACCTTCCAAGGAGATCTAATTGTCGTCAGTGGAGCTAGTCTAAGAGAAGTTATATTAGTTGCAAACAGCAAGTCCACAGGGATGGGGCTGCATGAGCCCTTTGGAGCCGAGATCTCAGACAGTCCCAAAAAAACAATTATCAAGCTATAGAATATGATGATTGTCCCGCTGGATTCAGCCTTCCTACAGGATATTTTTTAAAGCATTCTCCCAATTCTTCCTATTAGAATGAGAATATTGACACTGCATCATTGAACCCTGAGGTTATATAACTTAGTGGGGGGGTTAATTTTTTTACAAGGGTTCACACCTAAAAATGTATCTCTAGTCTCAGGAGACACTTTTATTGGGACTTTTTTAATAATGATTCTACTGTTCAGACTTTGAGAAGGGATTGTGGTTGAGGACAATTAACTCATTCTTAAGTATCTGTTTAAAATTTTTATTAAAACAGCAATTGTATATAGTCATGAAATACAGCATGATAATCTATCACATGCATGGTAACATGTACTGGTCAAATCAGGGAAACTAACACTGCCATTTCTGTACTGTTGCTTTGTACTTGAAATCTTCAAGCTTCTTTCCTTTGGGTTTCCCTAAAATGTGAACTGTAGTCACCCTGCTGTGCTGCAAACCCTGGAAATGAGGCAAGGTTGACTTTGTTCTGAAGTTGCTCTCCTTGGCCTGTCTGTGACTACCTGCTGCTTGAGTGTCTTCTGCTGTGTATCCGTGTGCTAATCTCTTTTCAGTAGGAAACAGCTATGTGTGATCCGGCAGGTCATATGATCTCATTTTAAATTAATGACTATTTTAAGTGTTTTATCTCTAAATACACCCACATGCAGGTCATTAGGGTACCACCATATGAATTGCTGTCTTTGCAAATAAATTCAGCAAATTCAAAATAACTAGCCTCATTTCTTATTATATCGCATAATGAATTTATTTAGAATTTGAAGTAGTTCACAATCAGTGAGTTTATAGACTCTTTCTAAATGCACACACACACACAATCCTGCTGAAGGACAGTTACAAAGCTTTCTCTGGCTTACAAAATAGATATTAACTTAAAATTATGAAACAAAATAAAGTTAGTATCTGAATCAAGTTTCTGAAGAATGAGAATCCTCTCACAGGAATATTTCTAGAATTCACCTCTCATAAGTTAAGTCGAAAATATTTATCCAAAGACTCTGGGCTGGGGAGATAGTTTCATGGCACAAGTGCCTGCCTGGCAAGTGCATGGTTGTGAGGTTGTGAGTTTGAACCCCAGTCCTGCAAAAAAATAAAATAAAGTAAAAATAAAAAATAACAACAACAAAAAAATCTCTTGTGTTCAAAGGTGTAGACTTTGAAATGTTATTGGATCATGGGCCACAATCCTCAGCGGAAAATTAGCCCATTGATGAGTTCATAGCTAAGTGTGATGTTGGGAGATGGTGGCTGTTTGGGGGAGGAATTTATTCTATCTATCCATCCATCCATCCATCTGTCTGTCTGTCTGTCCATCCGTCCACCCATCCATCCATCTATCTATCTATCTATCTATCTATCTATCTATCTATCTATCTATCATCTCCTATCCTCATTGCCCATTTTCCCTCTGTCTTCCTCCTGCCTCCCCTCCACCCCTCCTTCCTCAGATCTCCTGAGGTTAACATGAAAATGCAGTTTCCAGAAAGGTCTGATAATTTGAAGGGAAATGAAAGTATTTGTACATGGAGGAAACTTTGCATAAGTGAATCAAAAGTTTCCATATTGCGGTTTGGGCCAAAATTCACGTTTTACAATGTTTTCAGGAAGAAAGATACAGAGTAGCCATGATTGACCTTCTGCCAGAGTATCCTGAGAATTTCCCCAGAATGCTTTGTGGCAGAGGAACTTGGAATAAAAGGAATCTGATATTGTAGTTTAACACAAATTGGCATCATGTTACTAAACAGATTTCCTTTAATCCCTGATATCTCACTTGCAAGTATATCTTCATAAACTTTCACTCCTTCGGCAGTGATGGTGTTACAATTTGTGTCTAGTTGTCCTCCCAAAGCCTCATGCAGTCATGGACTTCTGGAGTTTGAGACTAATTCATGATCCACTGGGATTATGTGCTTTAGTACTGCTGGGATTATGGGTGTGGCCTGAGGCAGATCTCCTGAGCAGAGAGCCTGGATGTAATATAAGAGAGACAGAGACAGACTCTCTGTTGCTCTTTGTTGCCCTGGTTGGCCAGCTGCCTCTGTGGCCATTTTGTTGCTGTCTCACTGCCATGAACTGGATACTCTCTGCCATGCTCCACTCAGCCTTGGAGCCAGCTAAGTATGTACTAAAACCTCCAGTAACTGTGAGCTGAATAAATCTTTCCTTCCTTTATTTTAGGAGTCGGGTATTTGTCCCAGCAATGAGTAAAGAGTAACTAAGACAGATGACAAACAGTTCCTCTCTGAAAGATATAATCATCACCAACATTTTGAATCCCATCCTTGTAGATCTACTTTGAGACCGAGGTCCATACATTATGTGTGCTTTTGTTTTTGGCTCCCTCTGCCTCTTCTTCACCTCTGCCGCCTGTCTTTCCTGGCAGTCATCATATGTGTAGTTTTTCTTTCCCATACCATTTTTTTTTCCTACCATACCATTTTCTCCTTGGATCCAATCTATATGGTCTGAGCTCTCTGAAACTGTGAGACAAAATGAACTCTCATTTTTATTTTATTTATTTATTTATTTATTTATTTATTTATTTATTTAGTCTTTTTGAGACAGGGTCTCGCTATGCAGTTGAGGCTGGCCTTGAGCTCACTTTTGTAGCCCAGGCTGGTCTCAAACTTACACCAATCCTTCTGCCTCAGCCTCCCGAGTGCTGGGATTATAGGCATGAGCCACCACACCCGGCTAAACTCTCTTCTTTAAATTGTGGGAATCAGGCATTTTGTTCCATTGACCAGTAATGGGAAAGTTAACAAATACATGGTCTTTACCAGAACATACTGAAAACTCATTCTTAGTCTTTCTAACCAAGGATCATAGGCCCTTAAAATAAGCTCCACATCAGCTAAATTGAGAGCTGTTCAGTATTGAAACTCTAATTCCAATTTAAGTATTTATCTTGATTAGCATATTATATAATTATGAACAATTCTTCAAATAACATCAATAAAATGCATTATATTCAAAGTGTTAGCTGGGCGTGGTGGCTCACGCCTGTAATTCCAGCACTCGGGAGGCTGAGGCAGGAGGATTGGTGCGAGCTCGAGACCAGCCTGGGCTACACAAGTGAGCTCAAGGCCAGCCTCAACTGCATAGCGAGACCCTGTCTCAAAAAGACAAAAAAAAAAAAAAAAGTGTTTATTGCAGGCTTAATGACACCTATAATACCAGCAGTCTGACAAGCTGAGGGACAACAATATCAAAAGCCCGGTCTGGGCATCTTAGCAACATAATGAGACCAACTTTCCAAAAAAGTTGCAACATCAGCGCAATGAGAAGACCCTAAATTGAGTTCCAGGTACTGGCAAAACAAGACAAAAATCAAGGTATTCAGGTGGCTGAACTTAGATTCAGGGTCAGGGTAATCAGATATCTGCTCAATTGTTAGTGCTGTTTTTTTTTTTTTTTTTTACAAAAAGTGAAACAGGAGCAAAGGAAGAGCAGCACAGAGCAAAACTGGCTTTGCATGAGCACAGGAGATCCTAGATTCAAATGAATCCCACCAACACATTTGTTCTATGCTTATAATTCACCATTTTCTGAACTCTTCTAACATAGCCATAGGTAAGCTATACATTGTGCATTTCTAATAGGTTTCTTTAAAGTCAGATTTTATGTTCAAACTACATTCAATCTAGTTTAAGGAATTCTGAATATACTCTTAATATTGCTGAGAGTACATGTAATTAAAACTTGAGAGCCATATATTTTACTGGCTGTAGCTACACATTAAGAAGCTGATCAGATAATATTTGCAAAATCTGTTTTATTCTGAGTATATGTTATATAATTCTATGATAATGCTATTCTCTATATTATAAAAACTTTGAGGATCAGAAATGATACTGTGATGATTTATCCCTATACAGTGATGATAAGACCATATTATATAGAATAATGAATGCACAAATATATTATAGCACTTCAACACATAAAACTTTTCTCTCTGTTGTCATTCTTTTCCCAGAAAAGTTCAGTTATTCAGGCTTCACTTAAAAAAGAAACTTTAAACTTAATGTCATGCAATTCCTTAACTGGGAATTTTTCTGAGGGCATCTCTAATGGATGATCATAATTTCCTCAGAAGAAAAGCTACATGTCACTTTCTTTACAAAAGTTTTAACTGGTTAAATCATTAATTCTGAAATGCAAATGGGCAGCAATTCTTAAGATGATGATTTTCAAGAGCATGCTGTAACTGAGTGCAAAAGGAAATGCTCATACAGAAGCTAAATGTTTTCTCAAGATTTCTATACACAATCTCTTGTTTCACTTTCCCCCTAAGCAATGATTTCAGATGGTTCACTAACCAATTCCTGAGCTCCTCATAGTGATATTTGTTAGACAGTGATTCAAAATAACATTGTACTTGTTACTGACGACCTCTCGCTATTATTCCAAAGCACAATGTCACCCTCAATATTCACTACATTTATCACATACCACTCTGTGGTAAATATGTTACAATAAACAATTATAGTAAAAAAAAAAAAACCCTTGATGTGATTATTATTAAAATCACAGAAATAAAATTTAATACGATAAAATCTTATGCATCTTATGCAATCCTCATAAAATGAAGATTTTCTTGTAATAGGAGAAATAAGAGGTAAAAAGAAATAAATTTCTTTCTTATTGATAGCCATAAATAGGTAAAAAGCTACCAGTTTTATAGAAAGCAAAAATATTTTTTATTCAAAGCAGGAATGTTGCAATTTACACTATAGAACAATTTTTAAGTGCAGAAGTCAAGGCTCAACTCATAACCTTATTTTAAAATAAATTTTAGAGTAATAGTAATACTATAGATTAATGAAAAATGATTTTTTCATTTATTTATTATATTAGATTTATAATCAAAACACTTACTTTGACCACATAAAGAATTCTTTCTCTGGTTGAAGCTATTTTTAGATCTTGCCTCTGCAAATCCCATCTATTGTTTGTAATATAGTCCCTCAGATATCCTCCCTTAGTCACACAAAACAATCTTTAAACCAGTAAGCATGAAATTATTACAATTGCAATGGGATTTCTAGAACATATATGATCATTTTTTTACTCTGATAAAATTATATAATTACAATCCATTTTAAAACTATTTTGAAAGTCATTTCTAATTTGCAGTTCAAAAATCAGCTAAGTATGTAAAAGAATAAAGATAGAATAACCTTTACTTAGGGCAGGCTAGATAGCTTAGTGAACTAAGTGCCTGCTTAGGCAAGTGCAGGGACCGGGGTTCAATTCCCTTCACCACATGCCCTGCTTGTTTGACTCCAGGCAGGCTGAGCCAGCCACAGAGATATGGCGTGGTGGGGCTGAGCAGGCTGAAAGCAGGAGGATCACTAGGAGTCTGTGCTGGTTAGTGAGATCCTGTAGCAAATACATAATTAAATTAAATAAATAAGTAAATAAACTTCACTTATAAAATGGTAACCATGAATATTTGATTAAGCTATTTTAGCCTAAGAAGCATTGCAATTTACACTGTAGGATAAAGGCCTCTTTTCAGCTCTGGTATTTAGAATTGTGCTGAAACAAGAGAAAGTTCTAGAAATTTAATAACAATTTAAAGCAACACCAGAAGATCAAGATTTAAAATACTAGACTGAGCATGGTGTTGTGGGCCTGTAGTCCCAGCAGTTGGGAGACTGAAAACAGGAGAATCAGTATAAATCTGACTTATGTAGTAAGACCCTGAAGACCCTGTCCCAAGTAGAGGAAAAAAAAAAAATTAAGATACTTATTTATTCTGTGTTTATGCAGATGAAACATTTAGTACAGTAGGTAAAACCCTAATACCAAGTTAATTTAAACCAAGTATCAGTTTTATTTTTATTTTAGGTGTTTATCTGTTAAGTAACTAAAACTATGTAATTTATCACATAGTTTGTAATAATGTTTATAAATAATGTTCCTTAAAATTTATCACAGTGTCATATTGCATAATAACAAATACATAATGAATGCCTTATGTTTTTAATTTCTTTTAAATCATTAATAAAATAAAAACTATAAGTCTCTACCCTGCACTGATAATTTTATACAGTATAATAGAAGTAAACAGTGTTGTGAGCTTTCGCAGTTTTTCATATAGACCATTCTTATCCTCAGAATGTCATTTCATATAAAAATCACAATTGCCACAGTGAACTTCCATAGGGTGCTCTGAACAGATTTTCTCAATTTGTCATTTTTGACACATGACTACCTCCTCAGGCCACAGGTATACACAGCGGCATCCCTTCAGCACCAACACTCTGCATGTTAGAGTAAGCAATCAGATATTAAGCTCTTGCATGAATCGGTTATCTCCATAGGAACCCAAGTGTTGAAATTTGAGGGGAAATAAAACCTGAAGCCTCTAGAATTTACATATATATATATAAACAATTTCCACTGAACAATTTATATCCTCCCAGAATACAACCCTTTTTATGTAAGTTGCCAAATAGCTTTGCAATTGAAGAAAATATGTTTCAGGGTAAACAATCTATTTAAAAAATACATAGTATGAAATTCAAGGGGCTGGGGAGATAGCTCCATGGCACAAGTGCCTGCCTGGCATGTACAAGGTCATGAGTTTGAAACCAGGTCCGACCAAAAAAAAATGAAATTCAAGGTGGAGACATTTACCTTTAATTAAATGTTGGGCAGCACATAAATATACTGAGCATCATGTTACCCCATTAATTTCTATAACTGTGTAGTTTTTAAATGTCAGTTCAAAACAAACTTATTTTTGAAAACAGCTTCAATGAGCACAAGAATAAGAATTTTCTACCAATAGAATATAAAAAATAAATGCCAGTACTTTGCAAGTTGTTTGGAATATTGCTTTGTGTGAAAGCAAAATGCCTTACTCTAATAATGATCGCTAGTCGACAAAATCTTCAGAAAAACATTCAGAATTTGGCTTGACAAAGAACAAATGGCAGAATGTAGCAGACATTAGAGGTTTTATACGCCTGATACTAGGCTAATCAGACAATAAAGGCCCCAGATGTTCTGTAATATGAAACACCACTTTGTTGGATTCCTCTTCAAGAAAAGTAAAGACTAGAGTTGTTCATATCTTTAGAGATCACTTTTGATTGTCTAGATATATGGTAACAGAGGTAATATTAAGTGAAATATTTTGAGAAAGGGAACAGCCTAAACTGGTTTTTAAATCATTCTGCCAAGGATTCATTCTCTTTAATAAGTTGAAGGGATAGAAAGAGGGAGAAAGATGGCTGTATATTAGACTTAAAATATAGTAATCAAACCATCAGTAAAACTTTTTGGGCATGGTATCTTTAAAACAATTGTGAAATGTCATTTTTAAAAGGTATACACTTTTGACTGTTGATGGAGAATTACATAGTCCTCTATGTGTATTAATTATATTAAGAATTACATAAGAAACATTCATATTTTGAGATGAATATTAAACTACGACTAAAATGACATGGAGTCTGAGAGTTGAATTAAAATGTTCAAACAAGTATAAAATGAGAATATCAAATTAATCTAACTAGGAAAAATTTTAGTTTCAGTAATACTGTATAAGAATTTATCATAATAAACTCTCTATTAGAAAATATTGTAGTAATAATCGAAGTTTAAATACCATTTGTATTTAAAATACATTTATTGGGCTTGGGATATAGCTTGCCAATCCAAGCACCTGCCTTCAAGGATCTGAGTTCGATCCCTGGTACCACATGCTGTGTTGGCCCTGTCCTGGGCACACCCAACAGCCCGAAATCATCCTGGTGGCACACACCTGTAATGCCACTGGTAGGGAGGCTGAGACAAGCAGATCATTAGGAATCAAAGCTACATAGCAAGATCCTGTACCAAATGAATGAATAGATAAAAAAAATTAAAGTTTAAAATACATTTATTTTCTTTCAGGAAATGTGAACAACCTGTAAGCATCTTTTGACTATAGGCTTGTGCAAATTCATGTATCAGCTCCTATAATTCCCAATATTTCTGAATGTGTCAATTGTGTAAAGAAGTGCAGTTGGTAATGAATGAATGAGAAAGTGTCAGTTCCTAGTTAGATTCTGATTAATGTTAAATATAAAAAAAAAACAGAAACAAGGTGAACAGTATTATATTGGTCTATTTACTAGACAGTGTCCTAGGAAAAAAACAATTTACTTAAAAATATCTAGTTGCCATAGAATTTCAAGAGTTTATAAATGTGCCAAAGTATGGCAGCATTCTGTGTGTTGAAGGACTTACACTGAAGAACATAAACAAGTTCTTAAAATTCTCCTTAACATAGAAAAATAAAAGGAAACTGAATAATGTTATCTTTGCCTTTAATTCATATTACAATGCTGGCTGTGATAGTAAAGTCTTAAAATATACATATTTCATATGATTTGTGCTCTTAGGTAACATAGCAGTATGAGTATGATTATTATAAATTTATGTATTTGGCTTAGGGTCTCACTACACAGCTCTGACTCATGGTGATCCTCCTGTTTTTAGTGTCCCCAGCTCTGGAATTACAGGCATGTGCCACTATGCCCAGTCTTGGGGGCTGGCTCAGCATGCTCAGGGGTGGGGCTGGCATGGCATGTGGTGCCTGGGATCGAACCCCAGTCCCTGAGCTGGCCTAAGCAGGTGCTTAGCCTGATGCACTATCTCACTGGCACTATCATTATGATTATTATAACATGTAATTCACAGGGTTTGTAAAGGCAACAAAAACCTGGCCTGTACTCAGGGTAACATTAAAATAAAAGGATGCTTTTGTATGTAAAATAAAAGTCATATCTACTAAACTCCATGAATATTTCTCTTAAGGATCTAAAATGCTTCCCTATGCAACTTTGACGCTTATTTGAAAGACAGATCTGTAAGACACCTAACAAGTGTAGATTAACTGTACACAATTTTGACAGACTTTTGTGTGGTCTCCATGTCCTAATATTAATAGTAAAAGTAATTTTGAGTTGAAAATACAAGTCTAATCCCAAGTAAATAACAATTCCCACAGGTCTATACTTAATCAAACTTCCATTGTAGATTTTAAAAAGGTTGTGTAAAAGCTACAAGCTACTGGAAGGTAACGGTGATTGAGTAACATTCCATTCTACTTTATTTTCTTCTTTTATTTTTTATTTGCTGTTTTATTTTCTTTTCAAGAGTTTAGTTTCAAAAACAAAGCAAAAGCAAATAGAAACAAAGACAGAAACAACGTAACATGCAATAATACATGTTTCAGATTTTCAAAACAAGAATAGCAAATTTCTACTTTATTTGACAAGACATTCATTGTTATATATGTGTACATCCTGAGAACTATGTGTATGACAATGTACATTTCCAAATACTGCTGAGGTATTGTAATAAAATTCTTAGAATATCATAACATACTTAAAATACTAAAATATAGATAGATATAGATGGAGTGAAGGTATCCATTCATGTAAATCCAGTGTAGCTTTTCAGCTTACAGACAATAGATTAGATATATTGAGTACACACTTATACCAGTTTACACCATTTAAAGCAACTGGATAGATTAGACGCACATTAAAAATGATTTCTTCTACCTTTCCACACGTACACAAGGCTGCTTGAAAGCAGTCATATTAGGAGGAAATTGTGGAGCCTTTCTCTATTGAAACAGTTATGCTCTCTAACTAGGGAGTCAAAACAATAAGCAATCTTCATATCTTCATGAGTGGCATTAAAATAGCAGATAAATTATTAAGATTTCCTAAAATAAAGTAGGAACACCCATCACTCTGTCAACAGAACAGATGGCCATTAGTTAATTTCCAAATACTCATTTCCTAAAAAGACAAGGGTTGTCCAGTTGACACTTGGCACACAGAACCACGTATCTCTTGTGTAAAGAGATCTGAAAAGTCATAGCAGTAAAAACCTATTTCAAATCTTTGTTAAAAGACTCAATATAAGCCAATTATGTTTTACATAATGACAAATATTTTAGTATTTGTCAGGAATTTAACATTTCAGTTAATGAGAATTATGATAACATTTTATTTTAAAATGACTGTCAAATCATTGGTATTTTTTTTTTTTTTTTGCATCTTTAAAAATCCATTATCCCAGGCCAGTGAGACCGCTCAGTGAACTAAATGCCTGCTTAGGCAAGCGCAGGGACTGAAGCTTGATCCCCGGAACCACTTGCTGCACCATCCCTGCCCCGCAGGAGTGATGAGCCAGCAAATAAGACCAAGCACGGTGGCTCACACCTGCAATCCCAGCTCTGGGGAAGCTGAAAGCAGGAGGATCACTGTGAGTCAGAGCTGCATAGTGAGACCTTGTACCAAATACATAAAAGAAAAACAATGGAAAGAAATCCATGATCTAGAGCATAGACTGCTTCTAATGGAATTTGTTCCAGCTTTGTGAGAATTGCAAATGTGTAATTCTCACAAGGTTAGTCATACAAAATTCAAGATAACATTTTTATATGCTATACAATTAATTTAATTAATTCTATCTCAAATCTACTTCATTTTTCTTTTAAAATTAAAAAGCTCTATAGGCGTATGGAAAGCCAAAGAAAATTACTCAATATTAGGTCAACAAAATCATATATTATACATTTTTATGTTCAGAATTTAAGACTATATAAGTGGTAAAATGCAAAAGCAAATCTCCATAGCTATATTCCTAAAATATAAAAAATATACTTTGGAAATTATGCTATGGATGTATTGAAATATTTTGCAAAAAAATATTTAGCAACTGCTATGATGTAGTCACTAGATAAAATTTGAGTTAGCTGAATTTTAACAAATTTTGTAAGTATATTTTAATCTGTGTATACAAATAAATCCCTCTGAGAAACACAAAAATGAAAACACTTTAAAACTCATGTCTTGCCAAGTGTTACTGAGACTCATTTCCTTGTGGTTTTAAGAAAGGACTTTGAAGTCCTCATTTTCTTTTCTTATATGTGTACAGATCTTATCATTCGTCTGATATAAAAAAATTTGTAAACATGAGCCAAATTGTATAACAGATATTGTGAAATAGAAAGAAAATGTGTGGGGCTGGCAATGCAGCTCAGTGGACTAAAGCACCTGTTTAGACAAGCTACAGGAAGTGCAGGGACCATGGTTCAATTCCTGATACAACTTGCCATGCCAGCCCTGCCCTGAGGGCAGGCCAGTCAGGCCAGAGTCAGGGCATAGTGGTACACATCTATAATCCTAGCACTGGGGAGGCTGAAAGCAAGAGGATCATCAGAAGTGAAACCCTGCAATGACTAGATACATTTAAAAAATGATAATAATAAAAAAAGAAAGAAAACACATATGTTTAGTTTTTCGTTTGTTTATTTGCAACACAGTCTTACAAAGAAGTTCAGAATGGTTTTAAACTCACTATGTAGCCCAGGCTGGCCTCAAATTTACAGTAATAATGCTCCTGCCTCAGTGTGCCCAGTTCGGATGTCACAGGCATGTACCACCACACCCAGTAAGCCTTCATTTTCATAGTAGCAGAGCAGTCATACAATATCTGCTTGTGACCATTTGCAAGTTGCTTTTTATAAATTTAACACTCCTTCCATGCTAGCCCAGCCCTTGGGGTGCTCTGAGAAGGCAACTGACACTGGGCATTGTGGTGAGCACCTATAATCCCAGCTATTGGGAGGCTGTAAACCGGGAATCACTACGAGTCCAGTCTAGTAGTGAGACCCTGACCACTCTGTAGACCCTCCCTTAAAATGAAAATAAATAAATAAATAAATGTAACTTTCAAGTGCACTTCAGAGCTGAAATGGCTTGCTTACCTTTATTATATAAATATAAATGATTATTGGCTCCTTAAACATGTGTAGAACTGCACAAATAAGTCACTTATAGAAATGTTATAATTTTTTCCTGTAATCTATTAAGGTGATTATTAGACATCTTACTAATAAATAGCTTTTCTTGTACTGAAACTTAATTCCAATGGTTATGATATATTGTTGTTCAATATGTTTCTGGTTGCTTTTATTATGATTGTATTGTCAATTTAAACTATCTTATGTTTCTTAACTCCTATCTTTTGTATTTCTTTTTAAAGTATTTTATTTTGTATGTCTGAATTTGAAGGGGCTGCAGAGATAGCTCTGTGGCACAAGTGCCTGCCTGGCAATCACAAGGTCATGAGTTCAAACCCTGGTCCTGAAAAAAAAAAAGAAAAAGAAAAATGAATTTGGTTCTTTATTTGATTTCTCTTATTTTCATTGACATGACTATTAATCCAAAGTTTTTTTTAAAGATTGCTTATGGTATATCCAACAGGTCGTTTCAAGAAATTTTCATCAATGTTCTCATAAATTTAAAAAATTGTGAAATTTCTATTTGTGTATGGAAATGAAGTTAAAAATCTATGAAGAAGAAAATTCACCATAAAACAACATAGATAAATTAAATATTTTATAATTTTCCCCTTGAATATTGGAACTGATCATTTTTAAAATAGAATAGAAAGTAGTAAAAATATAGAAATGAAACAGAATTTCACTAAACAAAATGATAGGAATTAAACAATGGTTGTCATACTTCATATTGTTGCTTCAAATGTTGAGATGATTTTTAAAAACAATAAGAGGATAAGACAGTCACTAATTAACGTTTGTAAAGGAAAAATACAGACAGAAAAATAGGAGCTTAAAGAAAAATATAAGAAGCAGGACTTGCTGATCAATGGGGCCATTCCAGATTCTGGAGAGATTTTTAAATAGTTTCTGGTGAGATAGCTCAGTGGTCTAAGCACTGGCTGATCAAGCCCATGGACCCAGGTTTGATCCCCTGTACTACAAGCTGCGATGGCCCCACATGGAGCAGGATTCCAAAAAGTTGTATAATAGCACAAGCCTGTAATCTCAGCACTAGGGAGGCTGGGATAAGTGGATCACAAGTCTCACCTGTGTAGCAAAACCCTATACCAAATAAGTAAAACATCTTTTAAAAAACAATTTATCTTTCATGGTCATTTTGACTTTGGGAAAAACCAGAAGTCACATGATACTGGATCTGGTGAACAAAATAGAGAAAGACGCAGTATAGGGCTTTTATGGATACGCATTTCCATTGGATGGCACGGGGCAGCACTGGTAATATTTTATGTTCTCACATCATTAAAGGACTCAGGAAGAAGACCTTTCAGAATTACCTCAGAAAATGTCAAGCCTAGAGGCATAAGGCTGCTGGATGGAAGAGAGTGTTTGGGCGGGGATTAATGGCAAGGCACTTTTTACTAAAATAAACTGTTTTAATTTAAACATTTACATATATTTTGATTATATTCCATATGCTTAGTAGTCATCAGAAAAAAATAAGAAAATAAATTATTGTCATTCAAAACAGAGCTTACATGCAATATGAAGAAGTAAAACTGAATTATTCTTGATTGGAACCTATATCTGAACTTGTTGAAAACTTCATATAAGTCTGTATATAATTAACATAATTTTGTAAGGACTTATATGAAATTAAAAATCAGAATTAAAATGTGTATCTCATTACATTTTGTGACCTAAAGTATAATAATCAAGAGCTCAAAATAAGTGTTTGACTGTAATCTAATATTGAGAATATAGAAAAAAGCATGGCTGTTATCATGATAATTTATAGTAAAACAATTCAAGACACATAATTTATAGGATTATCTTACAATAGTCATCCAAAAAGTCATACAGAGAGTGCAAGAAATCTGTCCACACATTAGAAGAACCCAGCTGAGGGCCTGAATCCCACTGCCATGCCCTGTGAGAGTCCAGCTGAAGACCTCAGCATGTAACAGCGCATGGAGACTGACTGAACAATAACATCTCATGAAGGTGTGTTTCATGGAAGGTCAACGGTGAAAGCTAGAAAGACTGTGCCTGTGGGATGAAAGCCTGTGCTGTCAGGCTCAGAGGTCAACTAGGAAGCAACATTCAAAAATAAAAACCAGAGCTCCCCTGAAAAGTACCTCAGCCATTCTCACTAACATTGAGATCCTGAGCTCCTCCAGTGATAAGGACAGCTGAGTTCCCACATGGAAAGCCAGTGCAACAAGCTTCTCCAGAACACTGAACAGTGCACCGTCTTCTCCTCTGGAGCCAGAAAGTGATGCTCAAAGCGAAGATCAGAATTCTCCCAAAGCGAAGCGTAGCCATGCTCAGCGACACTAAGTGCCCAAGCTCCTTCCACAAAGAGAGCAAGAGTCCACATGAGGAAAGCCATCATGCCGAGCTCCTCAGGAGCACCAACAGTGCTAGGACAGCCAAGGCTCTCCCTCACGGATCTCCTCCAGTTCTTTTTAGTATGTTGGCCGTAATCATCGGGTTGGCCTTCCATACCCTGCGCTGCATTGACTCAGTTCAAGTGGGTGTTACAGTTTGACCACACTTGCCCATCCGCCACAGCTGTCTGTGGCAAAAACCTCAAAAAATGGAAAACCAAAGCAACTATTTAGATGTGGATTGTGCAATGTGAATTTTGTCCAAATAGGACAACATGGAAAACAAAGGAAGGTAACTTTCTTTAGATAAATAAACATGAGAAACTCCCATTTTAGCCAGGTAATTATGGTAAATATCACAGTGATGGTAAATATCACATTGATACCATTTACCCTTGATATGGAGTAGTAATTAGGCCTTTTAACTCTAGCCATCTTTCCCAAAACCTATAACCTAAATTTATCTATAAGAAAAATGCCAGTGAACCATAAACCAGACAAGTTTTTTAAAGGACCTGACTACCTGTCATCAAAACTCTGTCAGCATCACTTAAACCAAGAAAAGTCTGAGAAACTCAGTATGAAAAAGCTTCAGTAAACATAATGACTGAATGTAATGTGGTATGCTCCATTAATGCTTTGAATAAATAATGTAGATAAAATATCAAGGAATCTGAATAATTTATCTGCATAAGAAATAATAATGTATCACTATTGGTTTGAAATTGTGATAAACATATTCTACTAATACAAGATGTCAATAATGTCATAACTGAGTTAGTCATGTAAGGGAACAACTTCCCCTACATTTCTGTAATTCTGTAACTATGAAATTAGATTCTAAAATTAAGACTTTTCCAAAGAAAGGAAAAATAACACTTAGAGAAGACTACTGTTCCTCTAAAGCCAGCGAAGCTTGAAAGCCTCATTAAAAAAATGGCTTACATGAAAACTTGGAATTTTCTGGTATGCCACATTTGATCGTTTATTCTAAGGTCATCCATGAATAGTGAATTATCCAGAGAGGACATAAGATTTCTAGGGAACATTGTTAGAAGCCACATAATCTCTTGTTTTTGTGAAAGTAAAGTCTAGTGAGGTTAGGACAGCAAAATAGGAATTCCTCTACGGCATCTTTAAGGAGCAGGGAGGACCTCTCAGTGAAAGGAAAATCTCTGCTGATATGCATACCATGCACAGGTGAATCAGCACAACGGGAGAGGTAGTTGTGACTGAAGAAAACAGTGGCTATGTCACTGCAGAATTAGGGCAGGATGGCTACACATTCTTTTTTCTTATCCCTTTTCATTGTAGTTTACACCGTGTAGTAGTTGATACATTGTGTCAACTTGAGGAAGTTTGGCTGGATGGGCTTGGCTGGTTCCAGGGCTGTCCTGCAGGATGTGGAGGCCCTGCCCTAGGATGTGATTGGTTCCAGCCTAGGGCCAGATGGGCCACCCCAGAGTGACTCAGCACAAAAAATGTATAAAAGAATTGAGGAAGGCTTTGTGAGATTAGAGCAGACCAGCCCAGCCCTGCCCTGGCTGCTTTCTGCCTGGCCCAGTCCTGCCCGGTTCCTTGAATAAGTCTTCCTCTTTGGAGGAGCTTGATCTTTGCAACCATGCCACTTTGGAGGAGCTCTGCACAGGCATAGGAGAGACCTGATGGAGACCACAACTGTTGCCTCTCCTCTGCTCTTCATTGTTTTCTGCTGCCTTGGAGCTAGTAGCGTATGAACTGAAACCTCCACAAACTGTGAGCTAAATAAACCTTTCCTTCCTTCATTTTGAGTGTTGGTTCTAGCAAGGAGCAAAAAGTAACTAAGCCACAACTCCAGGACTTCAGATTTGCTTTTTCCCCAATGTTCCAATAATAACCTACCTTTCCCTCTAATCTTTCTTTTCTTCACTCTTCTACTCTAATTTCCCCCTTCCTCCTGGTTAGGACCTTCTTGCTTTTTGTCTTTTACTCCTGCTTCTTCTCCCTTTTTCCTCCTCCTCTTCCTTTACCTTCTCCTCCTTCGTCTCCTCTTTCTCTTCCTCTTTCACCCTCTACGGCTCACTCCTCCTCCTTCTGTTCCTTAGTAGCCTCTGCTCTGAGAACCCACATGAAGTCAGACCCAGAGGAATGTTATGATTCCATCAATACCTTCAGCTGGATTAGCATTAAACTGTGCACTTCCCCCGGTTATGTGCCAAACCGGCCTCACTTAGTTCCTCTGGAGCCTAAGAACAATATGTTTAGAGAGTCTAAGAACAATAACATGAATAAAAACATACTTAGAATATTTAAATAAGACTGAAAAAGTAAATAAGCATGAAATATTTAAAAAGATTATATTTTAGCTGAGCTGCAGTTCTACAAATTATCCCAATTTGTATTTGCAAAACAAACTTTCACTGTGGCCTTCCTGTAACTGAGGTTAGCCTTCTAATGCCTAAAGTACTCCCTAGCTGCAAATTAGAATTTTTTCAAAGCTATTTTCATTCGCTCTCTTCTCTAGACTGTTCCATTGATCATAGTGGCAGTCATACTATCTTTCAAAACTGATTCTTTAAGCAGAGCACAATAACCATGTATTACTTTCTTTTTTTCTTTTTCTTTTTTTTTTTTTTTTTTTCTTTTTATGTTATGACCGGCTCAGCCTGCTCTGGGGGAGGGGCTGGCACAGCATGTGGTTCTGGGGATTGAACCACCATCCTTGTGATTGCCTAAGTTTGCTTAAGGAGATGCTTTAGACCGCTGAGCCATCTCACCAGCCCGTATTAATTTCTTATATTAAATAATCTGATATGTTGATGATCATTGAAATTCATTGCAGCTTCCCAGTTCATTAATTTATAGGAATGTCTAATTAAAGTGGTGTGAAAATCTGGTTCTTTAGCTAGCACTTGCTGTGCTGTACATCTAGTGAAGTATGATCTCCATGTATGTCTGCACCCTACTAGACCCGACTATGGCCATCACTAGTCCTGAAAAATGTTTGCCCCCGAAAGAAGATACTTTTGATGTTTATTACACTGTTTCACCTCATGGATAATTTAATATTCAAGCTGTGTGAGCCTAAATAGCTCGGCACAGCTGGTGTGGTGTCTTCCTATTTCTCGCTTTCTCATTTATCTGTGCGATTTTAATAATTGGGAGCCTAAAACAGTATGTTAAATGAAAAAAATTATTCCAAGAATTCACATATTGGGCACACAGTTAGCAAGAAGCTTAAATCAATTTCCTTGAACTGTTAGCCATGATGTGTGTCTAACGGAAGTGCTGGGGTTTGGTCAGATTCATTTCTTATTGTTTGCCTCTGCAATTATAAAATACAAACATTGTTCTGCATTGTGTTTGAAGGGCTGTGGTAAGTTAGAATATTTCACCATTTATTCACAGAAACAATCTTTTTCTTTACTTGAAGAAATAGACACTTTCAAAAAATGTTCTCTTTTTTATAGAGATAGGAACAATAAGATAAATCAAACTAAAGCCTTCTTACCTTGATCCCAGAGCCCCATAAACAATGCTTTCCCACACTTGATTGAGCTAAACACAATATCCCCACAGCTTCAGACTCCAAGATGAATATCAGAATGTATGTTTTCCTTGCACCTGGACTGTGCAAAGACTTATTGATTATAATATTCTATCTTAATCTAGCAAATTTTAGTGGTGGACAAATGAAATATACATGTTTATTTGTAAATTTGACTACAAAAAAGCTGAACACAGTAGGGGAAAATGAAATATTTTTTATTGGATAAATCTTTTTCAAGATTTCTGATGTACATTTCTATTCATTGCTTACCAGTTCTAAAATGAAGATATCTATTAAGAAGTATTCTAGAGACTAAATGCCTGCTTATTTTGCATTGTAGCAAACTGACAATTTTTTTTTGAAGACACAGTTATTTTTCTTTTTTTTTTTTTTGTTTTGTTTCTATAGCACCAATACATTTTTTTACATAATTTTTTACTTGGGATTAATTTAAAGTTTTGATCAATGTAGTAATACTATATCCTCAATATAACTTATCCTCACTATATTTTATCATCACAATGAAAATAACTCTGACTCAATTAATTCTAGTAGTTGCAATATATTAATTTAGAATTGCATTGATTAGTGGCTATGCATTGAAATGAAACTTTAACAGAGGCTTAGGATTTCATTTTCTACCACATAAACAATGCCAAGTACCTTACAGAACAAAACTCCAGCTTATTCGAACTAAGTACAATTTTAGGAATGTTCTTTATACCTTCTAAATAATAACATTTACTTGGACAGTTTTAAAGCTGTCTTGTAGCTGTTATCTCTTTCAGAAAATGAACTTCAAAATGTAAATCCAACCTTTATTAGCAAAGCTGTACTAAAATTTCATTTACATAATTCAGTTATGACCCATGCTACTGTTTTATATTTTAAACTTAAATATCTAACTTATTTGTTTAAATAAAAAGACAAAAAAACATTAAAGGGCATAAAGATGCACCCAGGCCTTTGCTTTCTTCTGCTGCCCAGTGGTGTTCTCTTTTTTCTAGCCTCCGTTTCTTCCCCAGGGAAACTCTATTCAAAGTAGATTTCTTCTGAAGTACACTTGCCAGTAGTATATCCAAAATATTTCTGGAATAAAAACCATAATCCTGTTATGCAAACACGGCTCAGCTCAAATTGTGATTTCCATTCTCAGTTTACAGTTGAGTCACTTCCCTCTATCTCCAACTGTTGGAGGCCGTTGAATTGAATAGAAATATTATAGGCAGTCAGACAGGGCCGGGTCCTCAAGGAGACAATACAGAAGACAAGGTGATTTTTCAACTTTAAAAGAGACAGACTCCTGTGTGGGCCAGACCTCAAGACAAAAGAGTAAACAAATGCAGTCACATACTTCCCTAAGGATAGACATCAGGGATTGATATTCTAAATAATTCTAAAAATTCGATCACCCTAAGAGCCTGAATGAGTCACTAACGCAACCCCCAACACCTGCCCTCTTGCTATTTGACTCTCTTCACCATTTAGTTCTCGATTTAATCAATTGTACCTGAACAATGGTGCGTGTAACCTGATAGGTTGACCATAGTTTATGTCCCACCTAATGCCCACCTAAGTGAGCGACCACTTTCTCCACCCCCATACACAAGATGGTTAAGCTAATTGCCCCAAGAATCTCCAATAGGATTTCAAAACTAGCAGTTAACTGGAAGAATTCTCACCCTGTCTAACTATATATGCTAATATCTATGAAGTGAGCAACGGATCACATAGTGCATACTATACCATACTTGGGCTTCAAGAAATGTGCTGCTTCTAATGTCATATCAATTATTGCTGTATTCTTTCCCAAGCAAATATCTGGGGTTTTTTTTGTTTTGTTTTGTTTTGTTTGTTTTTTTGTTTTTCATTAAAAAAAAAAAAAGAAAGAAAGAAAGAAAGAAAAGTGGGCAATAAAAGAGAATAAGAAGCCGGGCGTGGTGGCGCACACCTGTAATCCCAGCACTCGGGAGGCTGAGGCAGGAGGATCAATGTGAGTTTGAGATCAGCCTGGGCTACATAAGGGAGCTCAAGGCTAGCCAGGACTGCATAGTGAGACCCTGTCTCAAAAAGGCAAAAAATAAAATAAAATAAAAGAGAATAAGAGACAAGAAAAAAAATGCCATAGGATTATTCTGCTATAATTTAGTATATGGCTAATTTCCTAAAGTTTTGTGTAAAAAATACATAGCTATTTTTTCACATTCTATAGGAATTTAAAGTTTAGAATATCAATGATTGATGGAAGATGCTTGTTCCATGTTATCTTTAAGGTGTTTGGTATTCAGAAAGATAGTGATGTTAAGCTCAAGTGCCTGTGTTATAGGGCATAATATTATGAAGCTTCTCTTCTGGATAGGCAACAGCCTAAATTGGTAGACTAAAAAATTAGAGAAGAAGGGCTATAAGGATACTCAATATTTTGGTCTAGTCCTTCAAGATCAGTGAGGACTCAAGACATAAGGGAACCTATAAAATAACATCCTATAACTAGTAGTGTCCCAAATTCTCTGTTCAAGGAGATTATGGGGCCATACAGGAAAGTGATCAACGAAGTATAGTATGCCTAAAGAGAGTCACCTAGAGAGAAAGTATTCCCTCAAGGTTTCACAGAGAGCAAATAGGTCAAGCAATGGCCATGACTCATCCAGATGCCTGATACCGACAAAAGATTTACAAACTGCTATACATGGCTCCAGTATAAGTCCTGAGGGGATTTAACTGACCTTATCAGATACAAAAGTGACATTTTTTGTGATATAGGTCTTGCTTCATCTTGTTCTTAATCATCCAGCAGGAAAGTCTAATAATGATGTATAAAAAGTAAAGCAATATTAATATGCTGAGCTGTGAAAGACTCAAGTCAACAGCTTCCAACATTGCCAGTTCTGCTAATAACTCACTACTAATGTGCTAATGTGGACAATTGTACTATATATACAGCTACTTTCAGTTTAAGGAGAAGAAAGATTTGTACTTATAGCGTTTGGACAAGATATCATGTCTGCATCTTGTACTCTGAACAACTTCTATGAAAATAATAATATGTTATGTGTTAATTATTGCGATTGTACTACTAATCTGCTGTGGAACTGTCTCATTACTAATTTTTTCTCATTAAAATTAATTTAAAAAATAGAACTACCTCTATAAAAGTCTCTAGAAGAGACGGCTTCCCGGGGATCACCTGCTGGATGGGGAGCCTTCTGTCCCTATCTCAGACAGGAGCTTTCTTTCTCCCAATAAATATATTCAACTCATAATGTTCATTTGTTCCTAAAATTAATTCCTTTGTTTTAGAGCAACCTTTTCAAGTTTGGAGATCATTTTTCCCTGACATCATTTGAAGGTTCCCTATTTCACAACTTTTTTTTTTTTTTTTGTGGGACCAGGGTTCGAACTCACGACCTTGCACTTGCCCAGCAGGCACTTGTGCCACGGAGCTATCTCCCCAGCTCCTTCACAGCTAATATGCCAAAACATTGTCATAATTGCAAGAGTTGAGAGGTAAGTGTAAACAAATACAGGGCATGAGGGAAATTTTAAGAAATCTTTTGCTATAAAGAAACTATAGGTTTTTATTTCATATTACTCTTGTCCAATTTATTTTTCACATAGAAAATCTTAAATAAGTTGCAGAATATACTTTTAGTCTGATTTGCTACAGAAAAAAAAAAGTTTTTCTTTAATAATCGATACCACATTTTTACATGTATAAAGTTATTTTTCCTTTTCTATATTCCGTTTTCCTTGGCCCATAACAATTTCACTCTCTCATCATGAATAAGCCTAAGAATTGTTTGAGTACATTTTCTGGATATTAACTTACATAAAATGATCTTAGTTTTACATAGGAAATCAGGGATAAGCTTGGTTTTTAGGAAACCAGAAAAATGTTGCAATTGATTGCATTTATTTTAGAAGATACCCATGAGTGAGCAGAATTTCTCAGGATGTGTTTTCCTTATTTTTGTACTCCTTTTCATTTTTAATCTTAATGAACTCCCACTTGGTTTAATAATTAATAGAAAATCATTTTCTTTTCAATTTATTTTGTTTTCTTCATTACATATGCTAAAACCAGAGGTTAGCATATATTTGTGTATTGAGATTATGAAGTTTATTTCCTTGATTCCACTTTTAAGATGTTTTCTTTCTTTTCTAAGGTATCATAAAAAATTACCAAATATCACTCAGTTAACAGTACTAAGCCCTTAAAACTTCAAAAATACAAGTAACCTGACAACTGTGTTTCAAGACTTCTAAGTGAAATTGATAACAGGTTATTTTACCTTTCTGTCAAAATCCCAATCATGTACTAGGAATGAATAGATGGAAGTTTGATTTTTAAAGTGCTGCAGTAACAGAGTGGCTGATACATTTGCAGCTTCGACAAAACCCAAAATACATTTTCATATTATCTCAGCTCTTTGATTTTTCAAATAGGAGCTTTTATACATGCAATTGTTTAGCTGTCCAAATTGAATTTGTACTTTTTAGTTTTCCTTGAGTGTTTCTTTGACAATAAATGAATTTTGACTTGCATTTTTTTTTTCTGAACGCAACACTAGGATTGCTTACGATTTACAATGAACATTCAAAAGTTAGTATGGGATAGAAAGAGCCACAGGTAACTTGTATACTATTTATTTTTCAAAAATGTATACATCGAAAATTATTTCATCTTTTACATTATGAATAGCAGAATAAGAACTAGCAAGATGACATAGATGTGATTTTGTGTTCATATGACTGCTGTGGTTTGTGTCTGGATGTCCTCCAAGACCATGTGGTGATGGGTGGTAGGCTTTTCTGAGGTTGCTTTGCCCTTAGCCACCAGTAGAAAAGTTTAGCCACGAAGCATAAAATGTAAAGCTAGTTTAGTATGCAGAGCTGTAAAAGGCTTAAATCAACAGCTTCCATCATTGTGAGCTTTGCCAATAGCCTACTGTGATTATGGAACATTGGATTATGTATACAACTACTTTCGCTTAGTTCAATGAGAAGAAATTTTTTGTACCAATAGTGATTAGAAAAATTAGACATGTCTGCACCCTGTGCTCTATATAACTACTAGGAGGACAACAATATGCATTGTATCAGATACTGGAAATGTACTACTAAGGTGTTTTGAAACTGTCACATTGTTATTTTTTATTAAATGCAATAAAAATAAAGTAAAAATAAATAAAAGACTGTGCATAAAAAATAAAATAAAATAAAATAAATGTACTATTTATTTTAAAATATGTCCCTGAAAGTACTACCTGTATCTTTGAGCACACTCATCCTATTTTTCTTGTCACTTTCTGAAACAATTCTGAAAGCCCTCTTTTATGTCTTAGTGTTATCTGCATGTCTTGAATTGACACAAAATATTTATTCGATAGTAATTTTTTTCCAAGTAAGAACATTATCATGTGTCTTCATCCACTTCTATCACTGGATCTGGCACTATGGATGTTCTAGATCTTCCTTAACATTAAAATGTCCATGAAAGGAGCTGGGGAGATGGCTCCGAGGCACAAGTGCCTGCTGGGCAAGTGCAAGGTCGTGAGTTTGAACCCCAGTCCCACAAAAAAAAAAAAATAAATAAAATAAAATAAAAAAATAAAATGTCCATGAAAGGTAAAGGTTTAGATATACTTAGGACATTACAGCAACCATGATAGAGCAACTAATGACACTTGAGAAGGAGGAACCCTAGAACTGCTTCTATCCATGCTAGGCTAAAAACCAGAACCTAAGAGATTATAATGGAAGAAATAAAGTGGTACAGCTCGCATACTTGCCCTGTGTCAAGTATGAATTAGCAAGATGTCGCTGTGAAGGGTAGCATGAGATGACACAGAACTCTATGAGAAGATCTTATCTAAGGGCAGATAAATAAATAAAACTGAACTGCAGTAGGTACATCAGAGGAGGCTGTTGACACTGTCACCTTTGCTCAAGGAAAACTGAGCTCTGAACAGTGTTTTCATATAGTAAAGTTAGCATGATGGTCTCATACTTAACAAATCATAAATTTCATTTCTTTAATTTACTTTGGACAAGGGATAGCATTGATACATTTCAAATATTATCATTTTCCATGCAGTTTTCAATGTTTAAATAATTTTATCTGTGTTTTCTCTTTTTTTCCCCAGACAATGCTTTCAAAGTATCAAACATTAAATTTGCTGCCTTAATATTCATGCTTTCTAGACTTTAATTTTTCATTTTTTTTCTTAATTTTTGAATGTTACACAGTTAGGATGAATCAATCAAAACTTCACTTAGAAAGAACTGAAGTAATTATCTGTAACTAAAAAAATAATCCCATAAGAGCAACTTTTCAATAAACTAGACTAATTTGGTTCTTAAAAATGTTTTGTACTAGAAAAAAGGATACTATGTTTAGCTGTGCAAAGCAAGATGCTGGCAATGTAAAGGAAGGAATCTCTTGTACATTTCATTTTTGTATGGCCAGTCAGTGAGGCCATCATTCAGGTTAAATGATACTTTATCTCAAATACATGTAATTGCATGCAAATATTTTCATTTATATTGTATAAATATGAGAAGTGTAACATTTAGAATATCTTTTTGGCCTATCTAGCTTAATTCTTAGAAATCATACTTTTTTGTATCTTTATTTTTCTTTGGTACAAAACAGTTAAAGTTTCATTCAAGATGATAGAAAATATCAACAGCTAATACGTTGTATAACATGAGTCTACCATGTGGTTCATCCCGGCCTCAGACTCTTGGTGCTCCTTTAGCCTCCGCCTCATGAGGGTGGGATTACAGGCGTGCACACCTACATCCGGCTGTCCACCTTTCTTACTGCTTCCAGACTTTTAGCAGCAAAGTTGTACTTCTTACACATACTTAATTTTTCTTGACTTCTTTTAGTTTAACTTTGAAAAAATAGTAACCTTAATTACTTTCAAATTATTTCTGTTTATTCGGAGCTATATAACATTTTAAGATGTACAGGTGAGTATTTTATTCTTTTCATTCACTCCAGTTTTTGATCTGTTATTGATTTCTAATTAACTTCATTGTGGTTGGAGAAGATACTTTTTATAGTTTTAATAATCTCAAAGTTTGCTGAGGCATATGCTGCCATGTAGTTTATACAGAAGAATTAACCATACTCACTTGAGGAGAACATGCCCTTGGCTATTTTAGAGTGGAACGTCCAGCAGCTCTAGTTGATTTACACTGCTTGCAGTGCCCTCGGCTTTCACTTCAATCTTCTGTCTAGATTTACTACTCATTACTGTAAGTGAAATATTCATTTCTGAGTTGTTTCCAAGCTCTTCTCCTGTGACTATGAAAATGTTTTTCCGGTTCCAAAACTCTTTGCTGTATACTACATCAGAGACAGTAACTTACAATATTATACTAACTCTAGAATTCTCTTTTTGTATAACCAAAATCGTGTCACTTAATATTTCTAAACCAATTGCTTTGGCCACAGAAATGTGTTCTTCCTATTGGCTTAAATAAATGGTGGTATACCTGTGCCTGGACTTCATTTAGTGTTAACTCTACCAAAGCTATGAGTAAGAGTGCAAAAGTGTATAGTATCTAAAGAGTAAGTGTATTTGTGTGTGTTTCAGTTGCCCTTGGCATGGGCTCTAACACAGTGATGTGAATAGAAGTGGTTCGTCTCAGCTAGAGGAATGAGGAAGTCACTGTAAAAGGCACAGTTCACCAGTAGTTTTTCACGTAGCACTTTCTGGTAAATCAGAATAGAAAATTATGGATGTCTGTTAGTCCCTGGTAATGGTCAGCTTCAAAGGGTGTTGGTTTATCTAACTGGCAAGCAAAGGGGCAAACTGAGGTTAGGTCAGAAAAGGGATTCAGCCAAAATCACAAGCATTTGCAATAGAAAAAATGTATGTCTAGCTGCAAGAATGTATATATATATATATATATATATATATATATATATATATATATACATACACACACACACAAGAGAGAGTTAGGATAGATCTACAGCTACTTTCTCTTAGTTCACTGAGAATAAAAATCTGTACTAATAGTGTTTAGACAAGATAACAAGTCTGCATCTTGTCCTCTGAATAACTACTATGAAGACAGCAATAAGCAATGTATTATTATAAATGTCCCACTAACCCGTGTTGAAACTGTTTCATTGTTATTCTTTGTTCATTAAAATGAGCAAAAATTATAAAAATAATTAAATAGACTACTAGAAATCTTAAAATATATATTATGTTTGTTCTTTCAGTGTGTACAATGTCATCAAAAAAAAAATGTTTCCAGCCAAGGTATAAATACTGTGTGTGTTCAGTCTGTGCCAGAGAAGCTCAGGAGGGAGAAACAAAACCTACAAATGCAGTACATGCAGTGAAGTCTAAAAACAGAGCCAGTTATGGTCTATATTTAGTTGTTCACCCAAAGCCTCATGTAAATCATGGGGCTGTGGAGCGCTGGGCTTGAGGGGCAGGGCCAGAGCCCCTGAGCAGGGCCTGCGGGGCGGGGCCAGAGAGGCGCAGCCCTTAAACTGACACCATGCGCCCCCACCACTCCCTTAGAGGAATGGAGCGGATCATCCTGGGCACTGCGGCCTGCTGCCCGGAGGTCTTACTGTGTAGTTCAGGCTGGTTTAAACTATGAAACCTGCAGTAACTGAGCTAAATAAACTTTTCCTTTCCTAAACTTCTGTGTTGGGTATTTGTGCCAGCAACAACAGTAACTAAGACAATGCCCTACCACTCTGACTTTAAAAAATGAGCTTTGTTTTGAGGGCTGGCCAGAGATCTTAGTGGATTAAAGCACCTGCTTAGGCAGACACAGGGACTAAGGGTTCAACCCTTAGCCTGCCCTGCTGACCCTGTCCCTGGGACTCACTAAGATGGCAGTTGAGACTGGGTATGGTGGTATGTGGCTGTAATTCCAGCACTTGGGAGGCTAAAAACAGGAGAATCACTACAAGTTCCATCTATGTAGTGAGACCCTGTACACCCTGCAGACCCCACCCTAAAGTCATAAAAGATAAAATAGAGAATTTTTTAAAAATTTGGAATAAAATGGCATTTATTTACATTCTTTTTTATTACTAATTAGCAATTTTAAATAATTGCATCTTAAAGTTTAATTGAATAAGTCACTTTTTTCTATTTATGCTATGTTCTTCCTTCTCTCTTTTTCTATGGTGATTTTTTTATTAAAGGAATTAGTTTTGAACTATATTTCATGTAAGTATGTCTGTAGGTGTCTCTACTTCAGTAGACTAAAGGACTGAAGATTCTTTAAGGCTGAACATAGCTTATGAATACCAAATATTGTCTTCAAATAACTCCAAGGTCTATAATGTTTTGGATAACCTCTTATCAAGATGGCTGCTTAGGAAGACTAATAAAAACACAACAGATTCATTCCAAAATCATTTAAATGTACTATTCTTAAGATAATTTAGTTTCTAACATTTAATAAATTCTTCTAATATGTCTTCTAATAAACAAGGGAACATAAATCATTTGGCTACAATCAGCGGAAATAAATTATCAACCCTCAAAGATCTTTTGTAATTTATGGGTTTTTAAAATTAATACATGTTTGTAAAACACAATGAATACATGTATCTTGGGGAGTTGGTACATCAAACTCATAAATATAATTTTTCTTTTTAAAAGAAATGTTTCTCTAAAACACATATAATATTAGAATTAAATATATAGTGTATTTGTTTATTTAAAACAAAATTAATATTTATATATTATTTTTATATAAGAAAATGCTTAAAAAACAAATTTTCTTAAAATTGTTACATCATTGTAGATGTAGTACTACACACTTCACACTCCATAACTGCAGATATTTTAAGTTCTGCACATCAATTGCTTCAAATAATTTTGGACACCTTAGAAATGATCTTAGATGTCTAGGATGAATTATTTCAAATTATGAAACAAAAGACACTTCATA
Organism: Myocastor coypus; assembly: GCA_004027025.1. Classification (NCBI taxonomy): domain Eukaryota; kingdom Metazoa; phylum Chordata; class Mammalia; order Rodentia; family Myocastoridae; genus Myocastor; species Myocastor coypus. Next base: position 62,414 of record PVJA010007594.1, read on the forward strand.
CATAATAATGCCCAATATGATGATGGTCATTTCTGGATATTTACCCCAAGTTCTTTGTCCTCTTTTCTAATAAAACATCTTCCATAACTATATATATATATATATATATATATATATATATATATATATATCAGGAACAATTATCAGTTTTAAGTGTAAGTCCAGGGACTGGGGAATTAGCGTGGAGGTCTAAGCACCTGCCTGGACCCAGTACTCCATTCACTGCTAGTCTGAGGCACACTGAGCCAGGAACAGAAGAAGGCATGGTAGTGCATGGTGTAATACCAAAGCTGGGGAGGCTGAGACCACTACTAATCTGAGACCTTGTACCAAATAAATAAGTAAATAAGAGATTTAAAAAATTAAGAATAAGTTCAAATGTCAGCATTTATACTGTGAAAAGATATTAAAAGTAGTGTTTCTGCAGGGTGTTACATGTTGTGTATATATATATACACACACATATCTCACAACATAATTTGAGGAGACTTCTATGCTGTCCTCATTGTTCTGATTAGTATCGCATCAAAGCAATGACACAGGGCTAATCTAATCCTCCTACCTATACTACCTTCTGCCTCTCAGCATCATCTCCACAGCTGTGTGCCAGTGAAGCCCTGATGTACAGTGAGCAGCTGAGCTCGCAGCTCAAGGCTTAACACGTAGAAGCTACCATAAAGACTTGAATTGGATGCACAAGTGACTTGATGTTGATAGAGAATATCAATTCCCCTATGTGTGCTTTGTAACTACCCTTATGCTACTAAGAAGTAGTGTTTAATAGTGCATCACCATAGTACCATACTTGTTGTTTTAATTCCTTCACTCTCATTGTGAGACAAAATACCCAACAGCCAAAGTTAAAGGGGGGAGGGCTTATTCAGCTCATAGTTTTGAGAGGTTCCAGTCCATATTAGAGGGCTCCAAGGGCAGGTGCCACATGGAAGAGGGACAGCTGTCCATGGCAGCAAAAGACAACAGAAGCCACAGGGGCAAGCAACCCTCGACCTGCCCCTCTTATCCCATTCAGACCACTGAGGTTCAGACAGTACCAGTCCAATCAGGTACTGATCCAGCAATCACCTGGCCCTCACCCCAGCTTTGCACTGTGAATCAATCACTCACTCTAGATTCAGCTGCTCCCCCAGATGCTTGTTGCTCAGGACCACCAGAAGACTGGGAGAGAGTACCCTGACACAAACTGTAATACGTCACATTCAAATGCAAATATATTTATAAGCATAACGTGTGTATTAACTAATTACACCTCCACCATTGCCTCCTATAGTCAGTTTATCAAGACAGCACTGAAACTAGCAACTATAAATCAAGTCATGTCACGAGTCTGAGTTAAGAAACAAGGATATTTCAGGGCTGAAATGAATAATTTCGATACAGAATCCCAGTGATTGGAACAGGAGAGTGAGGAAACAGTGTCAGAGGGTACAGGGAGGACACATCCAGAGCTGACAGGAGCCCTACTTTGTCTTCGTACCATGAATGGAAGTTGACAGTCTTGCAATCTTGAAAGGACTTCATGTCGCTAAGATTAAACAATTTCGCTATGAAATAAAGACAGGGGAAATTGTCTCAACAGCTTTCTTGGTGTAGCAGAAAACTTTCATTGATCCCGTAGTCCCAATATTACCAGGAAATGTAGCATTTGTGGAAAAGTAGAGATAAAAAAATATCTGATATCACAGGTACTATCTTCTTTTTGATAAAAAGGAAGTGGGATAAAGTTTACATACAATGAGAAATTGATAGCCATCCTCTAATTCTCATGCTTAGCTTTATTTCCTAGCTGCGTCTGCTTTCAGAATTTACTTTAGTAAAGTTTATTTTAAACTTTTATCTGGTGAATGACAATACATAAATATATATAAGCTACCCTATAAAGCTCTATTTTAGCAGAGAGCACAATATGTGCAACAGAGTAATATTAGCTTTCCTGGAATACAAGTCTTTTGTTGCTGGTTTATAAAATGAGAATTTCTTAATCTTCAATTAAATTATTCTTAGAAATTCTACCCATTCTATTATTTTTTTTCTGGGAAAGTTTGTTAATCATATAAAGTTAAATATGAAATACATAGGGATATATCCTATGACTGTGTTGAGCTTTCCTTATTACAGTCCCAATTATATTTCACTGATATTGAACTGGTTATTTTAATGAAATTTAAATTTATTATTGATTCTTACTCCAATGCTTGAATACAGTATACATTCACCTTTCCATTTCTGTGAAGAAAAATTTTGAGACCCATAATTGAAGGAGGAAAGCTTTCTGTTTGCTCATGTTATTGTAGGGCTTCTGTCCATCTTTTATTTTTTCCAAGGAAAGAAAAGTGTAGCAGAGGAGAGACTTAGTCATGATAGTGGGGAGCCAGGTCAGGAGAATAGCACAGAAAGTAAGGGTTCAGGCCCCAAGAGACCCCAGAGTCATACTAACATGGCCGGGCACATAGGCCCACATGGGTATTTTATTAATTCCCCAGAAATTAAATAAACAATTGATCCTAACAATCACCCAGATGTTAGACATATAAAGGATTATAAATACAATTTTAATTTAATTTTTTTTTTTTTACAATTTTAATTTTAATTAAGAGACATTGTATCACTGTTAGGTAAACTTCTTGTTTATTCTAAAACGCATTTAAAGTAACAGTTGGGCCCCCCAGATAGCTCAGCGAATTAAAGCACCTGCTTAGGCAGATGCAGCAGCTTGGGTTCGATCCCTGGCATGCTGTGCTGGCCCCAATCCGGGGCACACTGAGAAAGACATTGAGAGTGGGCGCGGTGGAACGCTCCTATAATCGTAGCTCTTGGGAGGCTGAACACAGGAGAATCACTAGGAGTCCCATCTATGTAGTGAGGCCCTGTAGACCCTTATTAAAATACAAAAGATAAATAATAACAACAACAGCAGCAGCATAATAATAATAATAATAATAATAATAATAATAATAATAATAAAAGTAACAGTTAAACAGTTTGAATGAGAGAAAACAACCAGACTTAAGAGCTTGATCAAATCTGATTTAAATTACTTTTTAAAATATTTTTTGATCCAGATAAACTGGACTGTAATCCCAGGAATCTATAGCTGAAGCAGGAGGATTCCCATGAGCTAGAGGCCAGCCTGGGCTACTAGAGAGTGCAAGGGAAGTGTGAACTACAAAGTAAGATCCTGTCTCAAAAAAATAAACCAACAAAAATGTTTTTCTTTTGATTTTGATGTTGTTATGTTGTATAAAATATATGAAATGAATCAAATTTTATATTAATGACTTAATGTGAATTGAAAATATGAAAGATAATAAGAATAATAATTTTTATGGTGTTAGTGAATAATTGATAAAATCAGCTCTAATTTTACTTGATGTAATAATGAATATAAGATCAGTTAAAAATCAGTACTTCCAAATAAATACAAGTTAAAAACTTAAATTATCATTATCATGACAAGTACATTACTCCCAAGATATATTTAAATTTTAAAAAATCCATTTTATTATATATATATATTTCACATGCACAAGGGCCAGCAGTACAGCTCAGTGGACTAAGCGCTTGCATAGGGAAGCACAGGGGCCAGGGTCTGAGCCCCGCCTGCCACACTGGCTTGCTGTCAGGCACACTGAGCTGGCGCTGAAATCTAGGCGTGGTGGTGCGTACCTGCTATCCCAGTTCGTAAGAGGCAGGAAACAGGAGGATCACTATGAGCCAGAGCTGTGTAGGAGACCCTGCACAATAATTGAATGAATAGCTAACTAAATAAATAAATAAATAATTTCACATGTACATGTTTGGACTACAGCATTTAAAACTGAATTTATGCTGTTCTAAGTTTATTCTTGTGAATCTTATTTGTCTTGCATTTCCTTTTTCATTGTAATAAAGTATTCATATCCTAACAAATTAATGAAAAAGAAGCCAGAGAGAACTGTCTTTTCTAGTTTAACATGCTAGATTCCAATTATAATTAATGTAATTGATTAACATTAAATACTTAGACAGCATTAATTTGATAGCTATGTATTACCACAATGTTTTCATATGTGATTTAGCTAACCATTTTCATGAATAAATCTTATATAAGAAAATCAAATATAGTTTGTTGGTGTGAGGAAAATTACCAACAAACTATATATGAAGTTTTCTTCAATTGACTATATAATGATTTTATTTTGAATAAAGGGTACCTCTCACATGATACTGTAACTGGAGTCTCTCAAGGCTAATACGTTTATCTGTTCATATAAAAGTTTTCTTATATACAACATTCATTTCTCTGCTAGCACTGAGTGCTTTATCTTCTACTTCTATAATACTTTGGGTAAAGTAAATTTTAAAAATAATGAAAAATTTACTTAAAATGTATATAGCATTCAATACATTAGTGTAACACTGCATTAGAAATATTCATATATTGCTATGGTCAGGGTAATTTTTTCTTGTGTATTATAAAATTCACTTGTCGCTAAACTAATCAACACACTTCAACAATATGACAGATGGCTTTGAAAATGCCTTTGTTTGAAGCATGATTATGTCCTAACAGAGTGGCAGACAAACAGTATAAAAAACTTTGATTTTTCACATTAGACACAGTAACAGATGCTCTATATCACTTGCATAGGAAACATATTGCAGGTGGCATCTTATTTTTTCCAGTCTTTTTCATCACTGAGATTAATAATAAATAATATGGCTAGCTTAAATTATATCACGTTCAAAATATACAATTGGGGTTCAGTCCAAAGCCCCCTTTAAAATTATAGTTATGATTATGTTCTCACTGGAAATCTGTACGTGAAATGAAATACATGGAAACTAGATTTCTTTCTGCCCTGCTCTTTCTTCCCCAGGGGTCTTCCTAATTTTTCACTGGCTGTGGATTAAAAGAAGTAGCTTGACTCCCTTTCATTTCCGAAGAGACCTGGCACCTGATAAATGTTCACCGAGAGGCTCATGCTCTGGGGAACCTAGATCTGTATATATTAATCACAATGTGGGGAGTGCATTTCCCTTTTAGGGTTCTGTGACCCTTGTCAAAATTTGAGTTGATGTATGAGCTCAAGAAGAATGCAGCAACCACAGCTCCACAGAGCTCATGCAGCCGGAGCTCGGGTATTGTTCTCAGGTTTTCCTCCTTGTCTTTGTATTTTGAAGAGGCTTTAAATCTTCCCATTTTTCTTTTTTGTCCTTGTCATCCTCTTTTGCAGTTTCTTTGGCAGCTTCCATACCACTCAACTCAACTTGTAAAATCTTCCTATTATAAAAGGCTTTTAACACATCCCTCACTGTGCTGTTTCTACCTCATCCCAGCCTTGCTATGATGTCCTCTCTTCTCATTATTGCTCCTTTTTTTCTCTTACTTTGTTTTGGTTTCCATTCCAAATGTCTCCTTGTATTGACACGAGATTACTCTGCAGGAAGGTCACATTGATCTGGCCACTGAAAAGCAAATTTCTTTGTAAGTAGAGAAAC
>PVJA010007595.1:0-67879 GCA_004027025.1 Myocastor coypus
AAAAAAAAAAAAAAAAAAAAAAAAAAAAAAAAAAAAAAAAAAAAAAAAAAAAAAAAAAAAAAAAAAAAAAAAAAAAAAAAAAAAAAAAAAAAAAAAAAAAAAAAAAAAAAAAAAAAAGAAAGAGAAAGAGAAAAGAAAAAGAAAAAAGAAAATTTTGGCAGAAGAATAAATGCTAAAATCTGAATCTTGTTTTCAAAGAACTGGGGAAGCTACCTGTCCGAATCCTAAATTGTGTGAACCCCTCGCACGAAGGCTTGTGAATGAAACACTCTCTGCGCCATCATTATTCGTACCTCCTTGTCCCCTCCCATTCCTCCTCCTTCCTCACTGTGTTGTTTAGTCCTGGGGGTGGAACCCAGGGGCTCTCACGTGCCAGGCTTGCTCCCTGCCACTGTGGCTCCTTAAATGCCATCTCCTGGATGCAATGTGGCACTTGTTTAAAGAGCTGCCCACCAGGGTGGTGCTGCAGAGGCCCACCTGTGGGAAAGGACTGCAGCCGCTGCCTTCAGGGCAGAGCACCCTTTTGTCATGCACGCACACATATGCTGGGAGGTCACCATTTGCTCCATACACTTCGGAAAGCCTTGCATGGGAAGCACCTGTGGGGAGACAGCAGGGTGTGCCGGAGCATTCTGAAAGCCTCTTGCCCCGAGAAGAGCTTTTATACCACAGTGGGTGATGCAGGGCTCAAGCGATGCATCTCCTGAGGGGGTGGGGTCCTGTGGGTGACTGACTCCACCCCTAACATTGACCCACCTGCCAGCTGAGGCTTCTCCCTTTAGGGCTTTCTCACTGAGGGAGGTGAAGCATGTTCTGCCTGCTTAAAAGCTAACCTTCCGCTCCCTCAAAAGCAAACAGGCAGGGGCCGAGCCTTGTAGGCAGATGGGATTCTGAGCCTACCCCACGGCCCACGTATAAAGAACCAGGAGCCGGCTTTGTAGGCAGACAGCTCCCTAAGCTTGCACATGATGTTTTCTAAAAATAATATCCAAAAGCCAAAGGAAGGGAAGTTGAATAATTGAGTTGAACGTTAGGGTGGGGGATTTCATTGCCACAGAACTAAAATGTATTAGAGAACTTACTCATTATGTCTCATTGTTTAGTTACAGTCTTTGGTAGAATAACCAGCATTTTGTGCTTTTTAAAGCTATTTTTTTTCTCATCATTTGATCATGTGGGCAGCCTGTCAAGCAACTTAGATGCTGGGAGGGGCCCTGGGGCTCAGGGTTGCAGGGTCTGGTGTATGGCCCTGTACTCTGCGAAGTCATAGAGACCTATCTTTGATCACAAGAATTCACGTTCCCAGTTTTTCCTATTGAGTTTGATTTTTTTCTGAAGGGTAAAAGGCAAACGCATGTGTGTGCACACACACACACACACACACACACATACACACACTCTTATTCTTTGGTCTGTCCTCTGTGAAGGTGAGGCCAGGTCCGTTCTGATCTTCACTATTCTTGCCTGGCTTAAGGCAGTGCTGGGGACAGTGGCATCTAGGGAATAAATAGTTAAGTGAATTAAGGGATTACTGTGGTCCTGAGAAAATGGCAGAGCCCAGAGCTGAGGAAGGGGCACAGATGCTCACAGGCAGAAAGCACACTGCGAAATGTCACCACTGCCAGCTGACGGCTGCGCTGCCATGTGTCGTCCCTGCAGTTGGAAAGTTACACCGGGGAAAGTTAAGAATTGCCTATAATCGGTGGGTTTGGGGTCACTGGGGCCGCTGTTGGCAGTGGCTGGGACTTGGAAGACAGACTTCACCTGCCTAATTACAGACGTCCCTGGGGCTGCCGGACCTCTCCCTGCCTGTAATTATAGCCCTGGTGACCGCTCTCCCGCCAGGCCAGCCAGGAACACCTAGCTGTGCCTGGGCAGGCAGGGATTTTGTTTTTATTTTTAATCTTTGAAAATCTAAATCAAAGCAGGCCCTTTAGACTTAACCTTCACTTCCTGTGGTCCATGGGGCCTCTTGGACGCATCTTTCTGGAGAAACAAATGATCATTTCTTTGGAGAATACACACTGTGATTTGGTTGTTTTTAATCAGTCTGTCCTTACTTTAAATCAGGCATATCCTACGTCCTTTCCACTATTTTTGTTCTGAAATGACAGCTTGTGGATCAGCTTTACCTATGATCCTCACCCTTCTCCAAAGATAACCACTGTCGGGAACACTTGTGTCAAGAGTGCTCTTGCCGTGTTTGTGGTGCTCCTGCCCGTGCCTTTGCTTTCCTAGGCACGACTTTCAGTTGCACCTACCTTTGGCCTTGATTTAAGTATGTAAATGTTGTGTGCTTCACCCGACGTCACGCCTTTGAGGTCCATCCGTGCAGAGATGTTGTGGGGTCGCAGCTCATCCACTTTCACTTCCGTGGGCTGCTCGCCACGTTAGTACTCCCAAATTCATTCATTCATTCTTCTCTTTGTGGACATCTGACTTATTTTCAGTGTGTGTGTGCGTGCACGCGTGTGTGCATGTGTGTGTGTGGACAGGGCTACTTCAGGGGACATATGTGCAGTGTTGCTTCCAAGTTAGGTGCTGAACTTGTCATTTGGTAGGCATATGCATGGTAAACTCTTCTAAGTAATGGTGACTTGTTTTCCAAAGTGATGTCCCAAGGAACTCTCTACCTGCAGGCTTTTGCAGTACCCGTTTGCTTGATGTCTCCATGGACAGTTAATATGACAGATCTTTAAATGTCTGCAAATATGGGGAGGTGATGCGCCACCGTGACTGGAACCTGTGCTTCTCTGACTAGTACGGATAACTGGAGATGATTTCGGATGTCTGTGCTCGGCCTTCCCTCCGGCGGGTCTGTCGCCTCCTTCCCTGCACTCTCTCATTGTTTTCATCTAGTCTTTTTGTTTTGTTTTTGTTTGTTTGTCTTTTTCCATTTGACAATTCTTTTATTTATTTTTTTAATTCATTTTAATGAGAAAAGAAAATAGCAATGAAACGGTTTCAAAATAATTGAGCAGGATGGTTATAATAATTAATACAGTACATATTGTTGTCTTCATAGTAGTTATTCAGAGGACAAGATGCAGACCTGATATCTTATCTAAACAATGTTAGTATAAACTTTTATTCTCAATGAACTAAGACAAAGTAGCTGTATATCTATCCTAACTCTCTTGTATCTATCTATCATCTAACTATCTCTCTCTCTCTCTCTCTCTCTCTCTCTCTCTATCTATCTATCTATCTATCTGTCTATCTGTATTTCTTTTTCTTTTTAAAGTTTCTAATACTAGGAGAAAATATCATACCGTATCTTATAAGTAGATTGTAAGTCAAACATATGATATGAAGCATAAAACAGAATTATAATTAAACAGTATTCAGAAAATTAGTTAAATATTAATTAACTAAAAATTAAATTAAATATGTCAAAACAACAACCCCCAAGTTCAAATCAAATTGTGAGTTCAACTTAGAGGCCAGAATGTTGTGTACGTATCTGGAGCACTCGCATAGTCTTTGAATAGGTTAATATATACAAAAATATCAATTAAGAGTGTTCCCATGGTAGTAAAGAATTACTAAGAATAAAACATGACATAAATATTGGAATGACAAATATATGACCAGCACTTCTAACATTTTGGGCATAGGATATTGCACAAAGTTCTAGTATGTTCTATTTTTTTTTATTGATTTGAAGGCTATTGTATTATAAAGGTTTTCCCCTAGTTCAGTGGTTTTCAACTTTTCTAATACTGTGACCCCACAATATAGTTCCTCATCTTGCGGTGACCCCAAACCAAAAAATAATTTTGGTGACTACTTCAAATCTGTAATTTTGCTTAATTTTGTTAAATGAATAATTTAACCCCTGCCGGGGTTGAGACCCACAGGTTGAGAACCGCTGCTCTAGTTTGTGCCCGGTGTTCTTTTTTTTTTTTTTTTTTCTTAATTTTTCTGTGGTTATCTAATGTGTGGACCTCTGAAAAATGGAACTCAGTGGATCCTGAACAAATCATGTCACAGGCTTAGACTTCCCAAGGGACTGGTGCCTGGCCCAATGGACACCGGCTATGCTTCCCCTCTACTAGCTGAGTAGCTCAAGATCACAGAACGGTAGATGTACATGGAAGGTTGTTTTTCCAGCAAAGACCTCACACTGATAGTGTGGGAGGTTTAGCTTGTTTTCTCGGTCCTAGTACTGCCTCTGTTTTTACACATGTCACACTCTCTGGGAATTTGTTGTTGCTGTTATTAGATCTGCTGCTTCATTCACTTATTGCCTTATGAAATTATTATTTGTTTACTTGTTTTCTGTTTGTCCTTCTAAAATGTCTTCTCTCTAAGGATCGGCCAAATAGCTCAGCAGATTAAAGCACCTGCAAGCAGGTGCAGGGGCCTGGGGTTCATTCCTAGGGCCTGCTGTGCTGGCCCCGTCCCTGGGTAACCTAGCTCTTGGGAGGCTATACACAGGTTGATCACTACAAGTCAGATCTAGACCCTTCCCGGAAATACATTAAAAAAAAAAAAAAAGTCTTCTCTCAAGGGCAAGAGTTCTTATTTGAGTTATCTTTGTTTCCCTAGCAGCCTAGAATAATACCTGGTGCATAGTAGGTGCCCAGGAAATACTTGCTCAGGGAGTGATGGATTACCCAGTGTAGCAGTGGTCATTTATCACTGCTGTGTAACCATCCAGATGCTGCCTTCAGAGATTGCTCCCTGTCCAGCCAACTTGCAAACTTCTGCATTGGCTGTAAAGGGCATCTCGGTATTCTTCCTTTCTAGAGAGGTAAAAAGAGCAAGAGGAAGGGAACTGCACCCTTGGGAGCTGAGAGCTCAGGTTTTAGGCTTGCTGCTGGGGCCCCCTGATGGGCTGGCACTTGTTGGAGGGCAGATTTTAGGGGTGAGGCCAGAATTTTCCAGGCTATTTTCTTAGCCTTTCTGCAGGGTCACTGTCAAGTTTGCTGCTTTCTCAGATGTGCTTGGTGTTTGCTTTGTTGCTATAGAAATCAGAGCTGGTGATTGGAGAGTGTGTTCGTGTATGTGCTGGGGGGAAGGGGTGTAGCGGAGATAGTGGCCGTGGACAGGACAGGAGTGGGACCAGCAGATGGTGGTCACCATGCCCGTGTCTCCAGGGGCCCTGGCTCCTCTGAGAGCTTTCCATTCTACATTGTGCACACTTGGGGAATAGACTCTCTTTGTAGATTTGCAGGGTTTCCCTGGCACCAAGCCAGGCCTTCAGCAGAACATCTGGAAAGCCATGGTCCCTCCTGTGCCAAAGCCACCAAGCCCTGGAGACAGAGATCAATGACCTCTTCTTGGCTACTCCTTAACCCAAGTCCCAGACAAGTGTGTTTCTGGGAACCAGGGCGTCGCACAGAGCTCTGGAGCCAGGCTGCGCTGTCACTGTCACTTTCACTCACGAGTGTGGGCCGAGCAAGGGCCTGGCCAAGGAGAGTGAGGAGAACAGAATCGAGCTTTCCAGGAAATTAGGACACAAATGGGGAGCCCTGCCTCCTGCTCCCTGACTAGCTGGCTAAGAAAACAGCAGGCTGAGCTGTTGTCAGAGGTTAAGGCTCCTTCCTGCTGGGGCTGACCTTTGGGATGGAGGTGTGCTTGGGGCTACAGACTAATTTGGTTTCCTCTCCCTACATGGGGCCCCTGGGAGATAATTTGAAGAAGGGCATGTTGACTTTTTACATACCTAATTTATAACACACTGGGTGTTAATAATAATAAATAAATTATAAATTTATGATGTGCAAGTAGATTGGGGGTAAATATGCCTGTTCTGCAGTAATGTTTTATAACCCATATATCCATTTGCATGCTTAATACTCATCACACACAGACATAGAGAGAGAGAGAGAGAGAGAGAGAGAGAGACAGACAGACAGACAGATAGACAGATAGACAGACGGACAGACAGACAAGAAGAGGAAGAGGAAGAGGAAGAAGGAGGAGGAGGAGGAGGAGAAGGAGGAGGAGGAGGAGAAGGAGAAGGAGAAGGAGGAGGAGGAGAAGAAGAAGGAGGAGCAGGAGGAGGAGAAGGAGAAGGAGAAGAAGAAGAAGAAGAAGAAGAGGAGGAGGAGGAGCCTTAATCAGCTCCTCAATAATAAATTGCCTCTGACGTTGCGGTTACTCCCCAAGACCATCTTATTTTCAGTGCCACTCTTTCGTTCCCAGCAGTTTCTTGCACATTGCAGGGGCTCAGCAAATACCATCTGCACTGGGCTGAGAGTGTGGCTGTAGCTCCTCTTTACCCAGGCGTTCCGCTGTGGGCTGGTTCCACAGGGATCCTAGCCAGGCCATGCAAAGACAATGCGTGAAAACTAGGGGTGGAAACTAGCTAAATGCCTACAGCTAAAGGATGCTTTGCACAACTCTATCATGGGATAATAAGTAACCACGGTATGTTGTTAAGCTCATTTTTTATATATCAAGGGCAGATGTTCAAAATAAATGAGTAAGGAAGTTACAGTAGTAGATGTGCTATGATTCCTTTTCATAAAAACAAAACAAAAAAAATAAAACAAATACACACACACACACACACACACACACACACACACACATACACAGAGTGGATGCGTACTAGACTCAGGACCCATGCCAAAAGTTTACCTCTAAGAAGTGGGAAGGGTACCCCAGGGATCCACTTCTCTCACCCATGCCCTTTTAACTTGTGGTCGTTTTCGCCTTGAGCTTACATATATTTGAACTCTGCCTCAGCTTCTCTTGTCCCTTGCCTCTTGGGGCCCCGGGCCTCCCTCTGTTGTCCCAGCCGTCTGCCTGCTGGCCCCTCCCTGGTGCAGCCAGGCCATCTTCTCTAAGGAGCCGCATGGCTTTGGCCATCCCACGGAGTGGTGCACAAGGCTCTCGGAGTTGGCTCTGTGTGCTTCTCAGTCAGACTGACCAGGTGAATATGGTTCTGTCTAGCAGAAGGTCCCGGTCCTTCCTCTGTACAGCCTGTAGGCTAAGGGTGTTCGGGCCGGCTCTTCTGGCATCCTGGGTCGCCGGTGACGATGGTAGACTCTGAGTCCCTGATCTCTGTGTGACCCAAGGGCTGCAGTGCTGAGAAGTCTGTGGCTACATTGAGGGAGAGGGGTGGTCAGTGCTCAGGGCCATGGGGCTTGCTAGGGCTCCGCACAGACCGCTTGTTACCAGAAGTCAGCTCTCCTGGCTGCACGGCTGCTGCATAGGCGCACAGTGGCGTATGCGCACGCGCGTCCGTAGCCACTGTGTGTCGTGCCGCCGGGCCCAGTGCTTGCAGCAGCTACAATTTATGCTGCAATCGCAGATACTCTCCTGCCCTGGGTGGGGCATTTGGGAAAACAGCCCACTGCTTCTCTGGCTACTCCCTGGTGCCTGCAGGCTCTCTGCTCTGTGCTGGATCTTTGCTGCTGTGAAGACAGTGGGTGGAGTCAGTGCGTGGGAGGGAGCAGCTGGGCCCACTGTACATCCTGGCACTCTGTGTGGAAGGCGAGTGTCCCACTTTTTAAGGCTCATTAGCACTACTCCTCAGCCCTGCTGACCAGTGTTGATGCTGCATTATCTGGGAGAGTTTATTCTTCAGGGAAGCACAGGATCCCAGGCCCACCCTCGGGCCCTTGGTACTTTTTACATAAAGGAAAATCCACCCGCGCTCTCCAAGGCTTAAAAACGAGTCCTGGAGGCAGCCTTGCCTACAGTCGTAGCAGGTAGCATGGCTCTTGCGTGGGCCCAGTGGGATCTGCGTTAGGAGCTGGGATCCTAGAGAGGACATTCCCTCAGGGACGCAGGGTGCCTGCCTTCTCTCTTTTCTCCCCTTCCTTTCTCCCTGTTAGGTGCTGATGACTGGGTTTAGCTCACAGGATGAAGAGCCACAGCTAGGGAGTCACAGCCAGCCCCTCCTCTATGGGCGCTCACACTTTGGAAGCAGGAAGGGCGCATTCCAAGAGCCAGGGCTGAGTGGGGTTCTGGGTTTAGGAGCTCTACCCACTGAGGACTCCCGGGGTCTCCCAAGTGGGGCCAACTCTCCCAGGCTCAGAGTAGGGCTTCGAAGCAGAGATGTGAGGACAGGAGGTACATGCTGTGGCCCACATCTGAGTCTAGGAGATGAGCTCTGGGGAGCCAGGCCAAGCGAAGCAGGAGCGGACAGCTTGCACTGTGAGACCAGGCTGGGCAGCACCGCCTCCTGTTGGCAGTTGGTGGGCCAGTGGACAGGAACATGGATGCTCAAGGCTTGACCTGGTTCTTGGCTCACTTAGACCGAGTCTACCCTTTTCCAGATTTTATCTCTCTCTCTGTAGCACGTTGAGCGAGGAAAACGCTCCCCCTGTTCTGTTCCTTCTGAGCCTAGGAGAGAAACTGTTAGCAGACAGATCAGCAGGAGCACGGGGCTCCGGATCTCATACACAGGAGCACACATGAGCTTCGGGAGGGTCAGTGATCTAGGGGCAAGATGAATGGGCCCTGAGAAGAACGGGAGCCCTCATGCTGTCTCTCTTGGCCTGGTGCTGGCCTCTAGCCTCCTTCCTTTGACTGGAGTTTGATCACCCCTGGTGGATGAGACCCTTGGGAGGAAACCCTGTTTCTTTTAGAAAGTCTGTCTCTCCTTGGGCAACTGAAGGGGAGCTCAGAGCCTGTACCTGTCTGCCCTTGCTGGCCCCAGGCGTCCTGGGTTCGAAACCCAGAGTGGCGTGTTCTGAGATAGCGTTTCCTGAACTTGCTGGGTGGTGGCAATGGCGCTCCTTCTCACGGCCATTGGTGTGTGGAGCTGGGCTGGTGCAAGAGAGATCCAGGACCCCGGGAGCTGGAAAGCCCATCCTCCTCATCTCTGGCCCTTGCTGCTTCCCAGAGTACGGAGCTACGGTCACACCATTAGCCAAGGGGCCCAACCTTCTGGAATTGCCCACACAGTTTTCTGTATATTCTAGCAATATTTCTTTTCTATTATTTTATTTTAGTATACCCTCTGCAGTGTCTCCCTACGTAGACTGGACTCATAGTGACCCGCCTGTGTTCAACTTCCCAAGAGCTGGGATTACAGGTGCACACCACCACACCCAGTCTCAATCAGTTGCTGTCTCAGTGTGCCCCAGGGGCAGGGCTGGTGCGGGATTGAACCCCAGCCCTTGTGTCTGCCTAAGTAGGCTCTTTAATCTGCTGAGCTATTTAGCCAACCCTTAGTAATATATATTTTTTAATGAAAGAATAAAACAAAAATTTGTAACCAGTGAGAATGGTGATAATTATTGCACTATGTGTCATAGTCATCAGGACAGCTGCTCAGGGCTAATGCTTTGTAAGGACATAAGAGCCACAGCTTTACCCCCATCCTTAGGAGAAATCACACCCCCACCCCCACCCCCCCCCCCCAGGTGACAGTAGGTGCATCCAAGGGCTGTGCTTGCCCAATGTGAGCAAGGCTCTGGGGTTGAGCTCCAGTCTCAGCAAAACCAAATCAGAAACTCTCCAAATCTAAGAACAGCTGCCCTGGAGAATGGGCTTGGGTCCTACCACGCTATCCTAGGCTAACCTTTCTTCTTTTCTTTTTTACCCTGCACGATTTTAGGAAAGAAATACTTGAGAGAATAGGCTGATCTGGGCAATTAGTTTTCACTGGAAAGAAATGTAAGATGCTGTAATGGAAACATTTCTAAGATGTAAACTCAGTTGCCTTTTATGGGAGAATGTACTGAACGTGGGTGTTTAATGTTAGGAATGTTTTATGAACGGCAGTCAGTGGCTCCTGTTCTTCTAAGGAGTGTGAGGGGCATTAGGGTTTGTCCCTATGCCAGAGGACCCCAGGTTGCTTTCTTTCTTTGCTTTCTTTCCACCACTCCTATGTATTTTAGAGATAGCTGAGTGTATGTGTAGTTATTTGTGTGGGACCCTGAGGGTGACTTCTGCTTCTCTTGTGAAGTGAGGTGTGTGTTCTTACATTCGTTGCTTGCTGCTTGGTCATAGGGAGCCATGCACAGGCTCCAGAGCGGTGAGTGAGCCTCCTCTACACATGGAGGGTGACTTAACATACAGAACTAGGGGCCCCCAGCAGAGCTTCTAGGTCGAGAGTGGGTCTGAAGGCCAAGATCTTGCCAGTCTTGACATGAGACCCCAGGTCAGGGGAACCAGCCTCAGGAACAACGTTTTGAGGGCAGTCCTTCTCAAAACCTCATGTGCATATTAGCTACCCGGGTGACCCTGTTAAAATTCTATGTAGAATAGTCTGGAGTGGGTCCTGAGGCTGTGATTTTCCAGATAGTTCCAAGTAATGTCTATTGGACAGACTTTGAAACAGTGCCTCTATGTTGGAATCAATGAGGGGCTTGTGGAGGAGGAGGGGAAGGAGGAGAGAAGAAGGGGAGGGGGGCGGGAGGAGAGGCAAAGGGAGGAGAGGGAGAGGAGAGGGGATGGAGAAAGGGGTGGGAAGGAGGAGCCTGCAAAGGTTCTTATTCCCAAGTTGATCTATCAGAATTTCTGGGCATGGAGCTTAGCTGTATCACCTCTGTTGATTTTACTGGGCAAAGAGGAAAACCTTGTTTTCTGAGTTGAGAGGTTTTTAAAAGTCTGGTGGGTTGTAATATTGAATATTTGATTGACTGGTCTATGGTTTGAATGACGACCCCCCCAATTAACTGCATTTCCAGTGTGACAATGACAGTGGGGGAGCCTTTAAGAGGTGACAGGGGCGGGAGGGCTGCTTCTTTCTGTATGGGATTATTATCCTTTTAAAAGAGGCTTCCCACAGCATTGGATTTGTTGGCCACGGGAGGATAGGGCAAGGCCAGACATTCAGACCCAGGAATATGGTACCTGCCTGGAAGCGGAGATCTGCCCTCGCCAGCCAGTGGAACCTGCTGGCCCCTCGGCGTTGGACTGGCAGCCTCTAGGACTGTGAGAGAATCTGTGTCTGTTTCTTTAGTTGCCAAGTCTCAGGTTTTGGGTGATAGCGGGACCCGTGGGCTGAGCTAGCTGGTCACTGTTGAACAAGTGGTGTTACACTGGAGTCATCGGGAAAGCTCTAAGGGATGCAGATGAGGACCCGTGTCTGGGTGTGCCTGGGTGAGGCTTGGGTGGTGGGCAGCGGCCCGGGCTTCGAGGGGGACGCTTGCTGTGACTGACAAGGTCCTGGGTTCAATCCCCCTGCATACTACAAAGTAAATTAAAATAAATTGGAATTTATGATAACCAGCGAATTTATGTTGATGGCAGGGTGGTGACCTGGATGTAGCCAGCGACCCCCTGTGGTTACTGAAATTTAAATGAACTATTGTTTTTTAAACAGAAAACTCAGTTTCCCCAGGACACTGGCCACATTTCTAGGGTCGCAGTGGTTACCTGTAGCTAGCAGCTTGTGTTGGGAGCTCTGCCTGGCAGCGCTGGTGTAGGAAATGAAATTGACCATGAGCAGATAAATATGGAACCCTGGGGGTTCATCCTCCTGGGTTGTCTACAGTCCTCGCTCTACATTTGTGCTTAATGAACTATTTATTATAAAATACCTGGGCCGCACTGCAGCACAGCGGCTGGGTCAGAATCCTTGAGGTGGGGCGGGGAGTCTGTGTTCCGGCAGCGGCGGAGGTGCTTCCATGTGCCGTCAGCGTTGCGCCTTGCTGGCCCTGATTCAGGAGGTGTGTGGAAGAGGGGGTGCCCAGAGGAGTGCCTGAAGTGCATTCCCCTCCCTGGATGGTGACTGGGTGATGGCGATGGGGGCACCTGCTCCATTTGCCTCGCAAGTGTGAGCTCAATCGGGAGAGAGGAAACCTTAAAGGGATTCAATCAAGGTCGAGTGCATGAAGAGCTTTGTTGCTTTTCCTTCTTCTGATTCTGGCCTTGGAGCAGTGGTGCCAGAACAGCAAATACAAAATCTGGGAGGTCCCATGAAATTTGAATTTTAGGCAGCCTAATGAATAATTTTTCATGTAAGTATGTTCCAAGCAGCATTAGAGACATGTAATAGGAGCTTATTTATATTTCTATGGCAGCCCCACGTTGGATCCTCTGCCTGACTCCAGGTGACAGGGTGGGGGTCCTAAGTTCTTTGTACTCACAGATCCGTGGGCCAACCCCCGCTGGCAGAAGTTGTCTGTTAAGTGGCAGCGTTAGGACATCGGGTCAGGTAGAGCATGTGCTTTAAAGACTCAGTGTAGGAGTATCTCTCTGTTCACCCAGATCTCTGGTTTCTTGTATCGGAGATTTGCATTTTCCTGCCTATAGATTGTGGTCATAGTTTGTTAGGTTTGTAACTGAGGATCCTGGGGTTTGTATGTGTGTGCCAGCATAAGTGCTTTAAATTTGCAAGTCCAGTTGTTTGGGTCTGGTGTGCTGCTCATCAGTAGACCCTCTCCTGTGTGAGATGGAGCAGTCTATTGGAAGAACACAGAAAACCCCGAGATGGGGCCCTGAGGGCAGGGGCCTTCCGCCCGCTCCCCTCTTCAGCAGGACAGCCCCTCAGGAGGCCCTGGGCACTTTCGCTTCTGGGGCTCCCGCATGTCTCCCAGCCAGAGACGGTCCACTTAAATGCAGCTTCCACCTTTAATCCCTCCCCGGGACCAGCTTTGCCAGCGCGCCCCCGTGGTCTGCGACTGCCTCACTGACCCTACGGTGGCTGGTGGTCCTTAGTTCTGTCTTCTGACTGAAATTACCTTAAAACTTTAACAAAGAAATCCCATGTCTAGTTTGGGAGGGGGATATGCAGCGTGTGAACATTTTTTAAAATATTCTCCAGGGGATGCTGGAGTCCTGCCTTGCGTAAGCACATCCTCCTCCAAACCTGAGACACTTGAATTCCCTATCCTGCTGAGGAACAAAACTCCTTATTTAGGGTAGTCAGGCCAACTTTGGTGCAAAGTTAGAGGGGGAAGCTGATTTAGGGGTGTTATGCTAAGTGTGGGCTGCTGCTAGCCCAGTTCTCCTGAACCTTTCCGGTTCCTCCTGAAGTTTGCATTTTAAATAATGGGTAGAGCCAGGCATGGTGGTGCACGCCTGTAATGCCAGCACTTGGGAGGCTGAGGCAGGAGGATCGGTGTGAGTTCGAGACCAGCCTGAGCTACCAAAGTGAACTCAAGGCCAGCCTGAACTGCATAGTGAGACCCTGTCTCAAAAAGACAAAACATAAATAAATAAATAAATAAATAAATAAATAAATAAATAAATGGTAGAATTTTCAGCTGTGTGGTCATGGGAAGCTGCGACATTTGTGAGCAGAGGGTGTAGGTCTCCTGTGTGGTTCTTGATCCATTTGACAGCCTGGTGTAGGAGCTGCTAGAAATACTTGATACATTCTTTCTAGACTCTGGGACCCCTTACCTCATACATAAAAACCAGTAACTCCACACGAAGGGCTCAGATTCACTTCAGAGTAACGCGACTTGTACTGAACGTTTGCTGCTTTTGCTGTTGTCATTAGAGAGAGTCACCTTGCTTTCCAGCCATGTCCTTAGGGAAAAGAGGATTAGGTGTGGGAATAAAATGCATTAGGCTCGAGGTCCTATTGAAAGCCATGGCTTGGAATGCTGCTACCAGTAAAAGCCACAAAATGCTCCTAATGACGATTAAAATAACCCGAAGTCTACCTTTACTGAACCTCATGCAGTGTTTCGGATTGCTTTTTGCTCTCATCATCACTTTGTAAGGTAGGGACACTCACCCTTCCTTCGGTCCCTAGTGCACAGGGGTTGAGTTACCCAAAGGAGTGCGTCAGAGAAGGTGGCCTTGGGAAGGCACTTGGGTGTCTGCCTCTGTGATTCACTGTGGTCTTCTATAGAGGAGCAGTGGCTGGGGGAAGCCATCCTGTGGGGAGAGTACCCATGGAATTAAAAAAAAATGTATTTGGCACAGGGTCTTCCTATGCAGCTCGGACTGATAGTGAGCATCCTGTCTTGGTCTCCCCAGTGCTTATAGGCATGCGCCACCATGTCTAGACTCAGTCGCTGGCTCAGCATACCTGGAGGCAGGGCATGCAATGTGGTGCCAGGGATTGAACCCTGGTCCCTGCACTTGCTTAAGTAGGCACTTAGTCTGCTGAGCTGTCTCGCTGGCCCTATGGGCTATGGCATGTGCAGCGTCTGCACGGTTGCTCACCCTACTGAGTCCTGTCCTTGGCAAGCACCAAGCACCTGCTTTTCCTGGGGAAGAGACTGGGGGCTGGTGGGTGACAGGGTTTCCAAAAAACACAGGGCCTAAGACAACGTAACCGCACCCTAGCATTTCTGTTTGGATGTCCTTGAGGTGCTGGGCTGCTCTTATTTATTTGTGCATTTAGGGCTATGTTTTGGGCTAGTTTAGAGCTCTCTCTGCAGCCCACATTGGTCTCAGACTCACCACCACCCTTCTGTCTCAGCCTCACAAGTGTTACAAGTGTGGGTCACCACACCTGGCCTGGCCTGTTTCAAAACTATCACTGAAGAGAGAAGCTTCATGCTGTCATTAACATATTTTGAATCAAATGTTTGATGTGAGCTCTTAAATCACTGTGTAATAAAAGAAAATGCACATTTGGGATCTTGCAGTTGGTGTCTTTCTTGTCAGACACCATAGCAAAGCTCCAACCTGCCTCTCTGCGTGGCATTGCGGAAGTGGGGTTATCATGGTAAAAGTGGAAGCTGGGGAGCCTCCAAGTCAGGCACGAGTCTCTGGGTGTTCGCATCACCCCTGACAGGTTACTGTCACTGTTCTGGGTCTGATTCCTGTGTGGTGGGCATGTGCATTCCCTTTCCCAGGCTGGGGCTGGAGCAGGTCACTGCCATGAATCAAGCCCTCGGGGTGCCCATGGAACGGTGCAGGCTCTCAAAGGAGGAGTACACTGCCACAAGACGGTTCCCTTTGGGCCCCAGAGCCTTTGGGGACACAGTGGGGTCTGATTCTTTTTTTAAAATTTCTATTTATTTTGTATTACTTCTAACAAGAAATAACAATATGATAGTTTCAAAACACTGGGGTCTGATTCTCAGGGGTGTTGCATGAGATGCTTCTCAGAGAACAACTTGCAAGCCTTCCTGTCTGCCGAGATTTCTGGGTGTTTTGTCCTTTTGGATGGGCTATTCTTAGATGGGGATGGGAAGAGTGGGCCCCTTGGCGGGAACCTTCCTGCGTCGGGGCAGCCTTTGGCCTCTGCTGTTCTTCCAGAGGCCTCTGTCATGTGTGGCTTCACCTCTGAGAGCATCCTGTGCCCTCTGTGGTGAGAACAAATGGAAGGACCAGCAGGCCCACAGGTTGCCTTGGCAGCCAGGGTGCATGCACTATCCGGAGGGACACTTACATGGAGAAAACCTTTTACCTGCTGGAGATTAAATGCTCTAGGAAACCTGTGGTTAGATAATCTAGCACAGAGGAAAAACACTATAAATAATTGCTCCGCTGTTTGCCACTGCTTCTCTGGATAGGAATTAAAGCTTGGGTCTCAGCAGCCAGAGCAATAAAATCCTGTCCAGAGGAGGAGCTGGCTGGTTGTGACTTGTTGAGAGCAGAAGATTTAGAAGTATCTCTGTGGGAGATTAAATGGGATTCAGGTAAACAGCTGAAGGGTTTACGTGGGATTAAGCTTTCCAAACACCATCGTAGGGGGTATTTTCTTTTGCAGAGAGGAAGGTGTAGAGCAGGGGCTTTGGAGACTGAGTCGGTGGTGAGGATTTAAGGGATCGGCCATGAACTTCTCCATAGCCCTTCCTGAGACAGGGCCCAGAGTTGGAGATAAGCCTCTCTCTCACCACCCAGAACCTTCCCGTCAGACACTGAAGTGTCTGTCATTTGGGTCTGCTGATCCCATAGATGGGCAGGCAGGTGCAGGGTGGGGACAATGATGATCTTAGAACATCCAGATTAGTGACACAGAATTCCTTCCCCATCCTGCAAATGTCGGGCACCTGCCTGCTTTGAGCCGGGCCCTGTAGTAGGCCCGGGGTGTAATGTGAATAGAGCCGACCCCCCCTCTGGCCTGTGAAGCTGACATCCCATTCAGGAAGACAGACTGGAGACAGCCCTGAGGTATTATACCAAGACAGCTGCTCAGGGGGAGGAGATGAGGTAAGCAAGGGGAGTGGGAACCATGGGGAGGACGGGCGTGAGAGCTGGTGGAGAAACAGGGAGGCCTTCGGGTGACATCCTGAAGGGAGGGTGTCCCACTTACTCTTCTCTCGTTGCTGGGACAAATACCCGACACTCAAAATGAAGGAAGGAGAGGTTTCTGTCTCTCTGTCTCTCTTTATACTACATTCAGGCTCTCTGCCTCAGCCTGTCTGCCTTAGGCTACGCCCATAATCCCAGAAGTACTCAGACCCATAATCTCATCAGTGTTAAAACACATAATCCCAGTGGATCATAGATAAAGTCTCAAACTCTAGAAGTCCCCTCCCCATGACTCATGAGGCTTTGGGGGGACAACTAGACGTAAACCATAATAGAGGGCACAGGGAAGCTCCTCTCCTGGGGTGAAAGAACAGTTGGGGCAGAGGAAAGAGCAAATGGGCGGGCCCTACACACAGGAAGCAGAGTGTCCCTGGAGTAGAGAGAACCAGGAGGCACAGGGCAGGAAACACGGCTAGGGAGGACGCAGAGACATGACTGTCAGAAGCTGCCCTTGGTTTAGGTACAAGGTGGGGGCTGTTGGAGGGTTCTCAGCAGAGGTGTAGCCTGATCAGAGGTTTGCTGGGGTCGGCCAGCTTCTTTGTAAGAACAGACATACTGGGAAGAGACGGAACCGAGTCCAGTTAGGAGCCAGGGCCAAGATCCAGGCCAGTGCTCCCAGTGGTGCTGGGGAGAAAGCGTAGAGCTTGGGTATGCTTCAACAGGTAGAAGTGGAGGGTACTGATATGTGAGAGGATAGGAGAGACCCAGGGAGACTCCTCTGTGCCTGGCCCAAGCACTTGGTGGTTGGAGTCACTGTTAATTGACTGGGAGAGACTGCAAGGGGTGGAGCCTGTTTGGAGCTCCAATTTGGACATGTTAAATAGCCTACCAGATTCTAGGGCGGCTGTGTGTGGGGCTATGGTGGCTGTTGTAGTTGGGGTTTTCCAAGGTGGACAATACAATCCAGGACACATTTTATAAGATTATTTTATAGTGAATCATCCAAAGAATCATATACAAGAGCACAGCAAATCTTCCAAATAATAAAGACCAAAAACTCCAGCTGAGGCCTGAACACTGATGTCCTGCATGAGTCCATCTGAAGACCCAAAGCTTATAACAATGCCTCCCACAGTTCAGCCAGAGGCCTAGAGCCCCTGGCTATGTCTCATGCGGCTCTGCTTTATGGATCTGCACTGGAAAGGCCTAAAGGTCAGTGGTGGAAGCTACAAAGTCTATGCCAGTGGGGTGAAGGATCTGTGTCAGCAGGCTGAAGGATCTGTCCTGGAGCCAGGAAGTGATGCTTAAGGTAAGACCCAGAGTGCCCCTAAAAAGTACCATAGCCATCCTCAGCAGCCGCAGGTCCCGAGCTCCTCTGGTGATGAGGACAGCCGAGTGCCCATCAGGAAAGCAGGGTGACAATCTTCTCCAAGAGGCTGAGCAGCGCACCGTCTTCCCCTCTGGAGCCAGGAAGCGATGCTCAGGGTGAGGACCAGAGCGCCCCCACAGTGAACTGCAGCCATCCTCCGTGACAATGAGGTCCTGAGCTCCTCCTTTGACAAGAATAGCCGACTCCCCCAGGAAAGCCAGCCTGACGAGGTCCTCCAGCGGAGCAGCCCAAGAGAACCAGCAGCTTCCAACAGCTCCAACGGCTTCTCCAAACAGCTTCCCTAACAGCCTCTGCACCACGTTGCCAGTTCTGTCTCTCCTGCTGCTGGTGACCATCCTCAGGGGGCCTCCCGCACCCAGTGCCTCACCAGTTTACCAACAGCTGGCATCCACCACAGTAGCCAAGGGGAGGCCCGTGCTGTAGATACACATGGAGGACTCATGTGGGTGATGTAGCAATGGTGAAAACAGACAGAGGAGGGGGCCTGGGTGTGAGAGGGCTGCTTGTGGCTTCCTGCTGCACACCGAAGCATGTGGAGGTGAAGTGCTTAGACCTTCAGTCAACCGGAAGGTCTGAATTAGAGCCTGGCTCTGCTTTGGCTACCCAGACACTTCTTTTTTACCGTGGTTTTTATGACAGCTGTAAATCTGGCAGTATTGGCTCGGTGCCCCTCCCCCAACACACAGAGCACCATTCCTTGGTGTGGAGCAGCCACTTGAGCCTCTCAACTCTGTCCCTGGGGTGTTGCTCAGGAATGGTGCAGCCCACAGACAGCCTGCTTCTGGTTGACGACAAGACTAGAAATCAAGAGAGGAAGCACTAGAAATTCTCACGACAACTTGACACAGGCACCACCCCCAGGGGCTATGTCAACAGGCTCGTCCAGCAACATGTGGGCCAGTTTGGGTGATGCTGATCTCATGGAGTGGCTCATTTATAATGTGGGCTTTTTATGAATCACATGGTAGGACTACGTAGTGAATGTTAAGTAACCTAAATAAGAAGCTCTGGATCTTCCCCATACATGACTGGAGAGGCACAGACAGCCCCAGTGAGATCCTCCACATGAGCACTCAGTAGATATGTGTCAGGTACAAGTACAGAGTCTAACATGCCTTTCGCTGTTGCCTAAGACTCGGGCCCGGCCCTTTGCCAGATGGCAGTGCCAGCCCTGTGGCTTGGCTCTTCCAGGTGAAGGCTTCAGTGTCCCCCTCCTGGGTGCTGTAGCTCTACTGTGCTCTCTGCAAAGACACAACCTGTCTCTGAGCCTGAGTCCAGCAGCCGTGAACAGTTAGCAGTTCTCCACATCGCTCCATCCCTGTCCTTGAGTGGAAATTGGCACTGTTCACCGGGGGACTCCTGGAGCCCTAAGAACTGAGTGCCTCCCCTTGGCGTCTCAGTCCACTGAGGAGATCCAGTATGCCTTTCTTGGAGCCCAGCGCTATTGTACAAGGGGTCTGAAGGAGATGGATGTTGGATAAGGACCATTGTTGTCAAAGCTCTTGAACCCTAAACCTTCCCTGCCTATGAATAGCTGCCTGACACAGCACCTGGTGTTAAGGAGAAGTCAAGGTGTGTGGTAAGGTAGCGCCCCACATTTGAGTCCAGCTCTGCCCCCAGCCCTTCAGCCCGTGTGGCTGTCTCTTTGCTCCCTTCTCTGTTTTGTCTGCCTACAGGATCCCTGGTCAGGATCTCAGGTTTCCCTGACAACTCCCAAGGCTCTGTCCTGCTGGTGACGGGAGGAGGCTGCTGCTGGCTCCTCTGTGATGATGGTGGCCTGCCTGCACTTTGCAGGTTGTCTGGCCTCTCTCCCTGTCATCCCTGAGGCTGCACGAGGTTGGAGGCAGCTCAGTGAGAAGGCGTTTCCAGCTCCCAGTGGGTCGCCCTGCCATTCTGGAGTGCCACCTAGGGCTGTTTCCCCAACTTGTCACTCTCCTTGGAGCCAGTTGCCTAGTGCCACTCTCGCTGGGCTCCCTGCGGATGTCAACACGCCTGCCCCTCTCCCCTCCTCCTCTTTCGATTTCCTGCCTCAGGTCTTGAAGGGTGTACCACGGATGTGTCTAACACAGGTGCTGTACCTGTCTTGCTTAATTCAAGTGTCATCTTAGGTAGCCTTTGCCTTCAGGTTCTAGAGGGCTGATGAGTGTGTAGCTGCGTCTTAGGCTTCTGCCAAGCCATGTTCCCCTGTTTACAGAAAGAAAATTCTTGCTTTCTGCTTGCTTTTGGCACTGGATCTCAGATTTCAGAATATGCCACTGAACAGATGGCAATTGGGGGTATTTGGGAACTAAATGCTTCATTCTATTTGGCTGTGGCCTATTTTCCTTTAGGAGTATAGCTTATATTCTTTTGGCCTATGTTTCTTTGAGATGAGAGTATCTTGTCTTACTTTAGGAGGAAAGAGGCATGCTGTAGACATCAGAATATTAAGGGAGTAGGTATGACTGTACAGTATGTACCACATCTTGTATACACACGGAACTCCACAGATGGGTGCATCTGGTCTCTGTGGGGTCAGCAAGCAGCTGCAGGAACAAGGATCTGGATCACTTGGGCCTCGGGTTCCAGGGGCACTTTCGGCAGCTCCTGCGGATGAACACCTAAACAGAAATGGTTATAGAGTATGCAAGGACAAAAATAAAATAAAATAAAATAAAATAAAAATCCAATTCCAGCCGGGCGTTGTGGCGCACGCCTGTAATCCCAGCACTCGGGAGGCTGAGGCAGGAGGATTGGTGCGAGTTCGAGACCAGCCTGGGCTACAAAAGTGAGCTCAAGGCCAGCCTCAACTGCATAGCAAGACCCTGTCTCAAAAAAAAAAAAAAAAAAAAAAAATCCAATTCCAGTTTCCTTGCACCCCACCAGAGAAAGCTGTACATTGAGCCCAAGACTGAACCGGCCGTATTGTTATCCTTTGTCTAGCCACTGTCTTGGCACCTTTATCTGTTGTTTCAGGTTGCAATTTGAAGCCGGCCAATTCATTGCCCACAGCCACAGAAGGCTCTTCAGGGGTCAGCTTAGGTATCTGAGGAGGAGGTGGAGACATGAAAGCCCAGCTCTGGAGAGACCAGGAGAGGGGTCTGCAGGCTCAGACACGAGTTGGTGGTAGGGACACCTTGTAGGCCTTACGCCCTTGGCAGGGATCTGCGTGTATGAGAACGCTCCTGTGGGAAAGGGGCTGATTTTGCTCTGCCTCTGTCAGGAAGGTAGTGAAGGCCAGTGGGGCGAGATGGACATGCGAAATGAAGATCTTCCCACAGCTGAGCTGGCTGCCTGTGCGAGGGGAGCCTGCATCCCTGGAACTCTACCTACAGGCGACCTTCTGCCTAAAACAGGTTCCAGAAGGGCTGGAGGTTGGAGTAAATTAAAGTGCAAGCTCCTATATTAGCAAATGCATGACACATCTCCTCTTAGGTCATGGTTCTGAGTCTCTTGTATTTCCCATCATGCTAAGCAGATGCTCTGTCCTCAGAAAATGACAAATAAATGCTTATTAGCACCCTTGGCAGATTTTAGGATTTCAAAATTAAGCCTATTTTTGGAGAGTTTGGTAATAGCAGTGGGAATGAGCTTCTGCGGGTGCTAAATTGCCACGTTGGCATCCAGGATTTTGGCCTTTTCTTCCAGAGAGTGGAGACTGGGAACCTTCACTGCTCTGTACATCATTGTACATTGGGCGATAAATATCGAGGTAGTTTCAGAAAAAACAGTCGCCTGCTTCCCCTGCCTCCAATTTC
Organism: Myocastor coypus; assembly: GCA_004027025.1. NCBI lineage: Eukaryota > Metazoa > Chordata > Mammalia > Rodentia > Myocastoridae > Myocastor > Myocastor coypus. Next base: position 21,145 of record PVJA010007595.1, read on the forward strand.
CCTTTAGGTCTTCTTCCACAGCCTTGCCTGAATGGTTTTATGTACACATCTTATCAAATCAACTGATTTAAAATGCTTTAACATTCCCCCCATCATCTGCAAAATGACAGTCAAAATCGCATTGTCCAAATACAAGTGCTCTGTCATCTTTGAGGGTCTTCTCCAGCTTATCCTCACCCTGAATTCACACTCCAGCTTGGACACTTCCAAATGACCAAGATGCTCTTTGTTATGTAACATTAGCTCTTGGCAAACAGGTTTCAGGCCCTAGCTTGTATGTGTGTGTCTCTCTCTTTTTTTTTTTTTTTTTTTCCTTCGCGGGACTAGGAATTGAACTCAGGCCCTCACGCTTGCCAGACAAGCGTTTATTCCACTGAGCTATCTCCCCAGCTTTTCGCAACCACTTGAGACCACTCCCACAGTTCTCTTTGGCCCACCCACTGTTCCAGACTTGGCCCAGTCGCTGTTCCCTTTCATCTCTGTCTCTGACCACACCGACCGATCAGCTTCGGTTTTTCCTTGCTAAAACTTCTTCGATGCCGTTCTTTCCACCTACGTAGCTATTCTTAGCCAGCGCAGCATCTTTCGTTCTGTTTTATTTTCTCATGTAAATACTATTCTCTTAGATTTTTAAAAAGCCAATCTGGCCATCTTTGTGTCTTAATTGGAGCTTCTAGTCTATTTATATTTACTGTAATTACTGATATGTTGGGGTTCAAAGCTAACATTTTATTTTTTGTATATGCACCTTGACCTTTACCTCTTGTAGACTGACTTACATTTTTTTCTTATTTTCCCTATGTTCTAGTTAGGAAAATGGTGATTCTTTTTCTATTCTTCTAGTTGTTACTGTACAAACTATTCCTTAAATATATTTAAGCCTACTTTCCAAGTTTTAAAGTGAATCAAATAATATACCCTCTTCCTTGAAAATAGAGGGACTTCAGAACAATTTATATTTATTTTCTACAAGTATATCTTACATGCTCTTATTGATGAAATTTTAATTATATTAAGGGAGATTATAAAACTGTATAACAGCATTTGTTAGCTATACAGGTGTATTAACTGCTTCTTTTCCACTTTATTCTTTCTTACATGTTTAGCCGTCCACTTGGGACCATTTCTGTCTACAATAATCCTTTAGAAATCCCCTCATTGAAATGTGCCGGTGGAAAGAAAACACATTCATTGTGTGAAAACATTTTCCGTTACCTTTATTTTTGGATGATAGTTTTCTTTTTGCTGGTAGAAATTCTAAGGAAGGCAGTTATTTTGTCATATTTGGGGTATCCTTCCACCCTCCAGTATTGTTGCCACTGAGAAGTCACCTGTCAATCTGTCGCTCTTTTGAAGAGAACGTTTTTGTTTTTCAGGATCTCTTTAAGAGCTTCGTTCTTGGTTTTGGTGTGTATTTTCATAGTGATGTGTCTCCGTGCGGATTTTTCTTTTCTCTTTTCAGGATTTAATGGGCCTTATAAATTTATATGGTTGTACCCTTCAAACGTTCTGGAAAATTGCCAGCTGGGTAGCTCATCTTTTCTCCCCTCTCTGGGATCCTGATATATGCTGTCCTCTCTCCTACATCTCTGTCTTCCTGGGTGTTTTCTTGTCTTTCCCTTGTTCACCCTGGATGACTTCTACTTCTCAAGTGTCTCTTTACTTTCTCTAATTTGATGTCAAATTCTTCTGAGTCTTTATAATATTATATTTTTGGCTGCTAGAAGTTCTATTTGGTTTGTGTGAAAATCTAGGTTCCTACTTTTCCTGTTCCTGACACGTTTTTTTTTTTTTTTTTTCTTGTTTCAGAACCTTTGTTTGTTTATTCGCTCATTTTTATGGCCGGCTCAGCCCACCCTGAGGGCAGGGCTGGTGCAGCATGTGGTGCCCGGGATCGAACCAAAGTCCCTGAAGCCTCCCAGGCTCTCTTAAGCAGGCGCTTTAGACCACTGAGCCATCCCGCTGGGCCCCTCTGACACGTTTTCAAATGTGTCCTTTTCTCTTCACCTTGGCATGGTTAACCTCCCCTTGGTATAGTCTGTAACTCCAGTTCGTGAAGGTTGGAGTTTTTCTCATTGTGCTTTTGGACTGGTTCTTGCTCCTGGTGACTTGTTTGCTTGTGGCCTTAGTCATCCCCGGACTGCTCTCTGTGCTGTGGTTTCATGTGTCCTGGGTTAGAAAGGCACCTTCCTCCGGGCTCTGCTTCTGTTAGGTGCTGGGAGGCTCAGAGCTACTCTGAGCCCAAAGGGCTAGGCTTCCCAGGTGAATTTCCTGCCCACCTTTATCCTGAAGATGGAGCCTTTTTCAGTCCTAATATTGAGTGAAGGGTTTCATTTGGAACTCTTGAGAAGATCTTGATCTTTTATCTCTCTTCTAAAGGTCTTTCCAACTAGACCTAATGTTTCAGGACTAGAAGATGCCTTCAGGGCATTGTGACTCCTTGAGTTCTCATTGTTCTTCAGTTTCCTTACTTCCTTACTATCTGATCTATTCTTAGATGCCCAGAAGAAGAATTTTAGCACTTTCATCTCATACTTTTAGGAGGGATTTTTATTTTTTGTTGACTTCAAAAGACCTACCATTGCGAGAAATGAGGGGTCTCGTTTTAACATCATTCCTTCTATAGAAACTTAATTAGGTCTCCTAGAACTACTTCTCCATCATGATATTTATGTTTTAATCAGAAATTACAGGTTTCCTATTTAGTCCCTGAGTGGTTAGGTGAGGGCACTACTATGTCACACCAGCCCTGCACAGAGGCTTGTTCATTGTGGGTGAACCGTATCTGGTCTCTAGAAAAATGTATTTGTTGAAGCATAAGAGATACTTGCTATGTGCAGAAAACTACCATGAGCTCAGAACAGCTTTTTCAGGATTTTAGGATGCATTTGCCCCAGGACTGCAGCAAGCACGTTAGTGGCCCACCTTCTGCTCTCGGCACTATTACCTGGGGCAGCAGGGACACAGAGTAAAGGCAGTCTGCATAGAGACCATGCTGTCTTCTGCATGCTGGAAAACCCAAGGGATTAAACAAATGTTGCAGTCCAGGCAAATACATTACACACAGAGTTTCCAGGCCTCTGTGCTATTTTTTATAATATTCAGTACAGGTAGCGTTTAAATATCTGTTAGAAATTTATGGTTGTTAGTATATTCACAGACTTTAGTAGGTCCTCAGTCAATATGCATTAAGTAATGATCTTTTTTTTTCTTTTTACATTTTATGTCTTTGGTACAGGGTCTCACTACTCAGTTTGAGCTTGTAGTGATCTTCCTGTTTTCAGCCTCCCCTGTGCTGGGATTATAGGCATGCACCACCATGGCCCGACTTAGTGGCCTGTTCAGTACACCCCAAGGACAGGGCTGTGCAGCATGTGGAACCAGAGATGGAACCGTGGTCCCTGCGCTTGCTGAAGTAGGCACTTAGTCTACTGAGCAGTCTTACCAGCCAGTAATGATAAGTAATAGTAGCTGGGCTGGAGCTGGGTATGGTGGTGCACACCTATAATCTCATCACTTGGGAGGTGGAGACAGGAGGATTACAGTGAGTTTCAGGCCTCCCTGGGCAACATAGTGAGCTCAAGGCCAGCCTGAACTACATAGCAAGTCCTTGTCTCAGGGAGAGAGACAGAGAGATGAGACACAGAGAGAGAGCATGCCAGTGTTTATTTCCTAGTACATTACAGAAACCATTGAATCCTGTGATCTGCATAATTTATTTAGTGACTTCAGCATCAGTGTGTGGCAGGTGCTATTACCACCTGCACTTTTACAAACACAGAAATCGGGTCTGCATGGTGAAGTGGCTCACCCTAAGTCGCACCGTGAGAGGCAAAGCCATAGTCCAAGCTCCGCCCCTTGAGTTCTGACATCTGTATTCTTACACTTACACTGTATGGTTGAGAGAACATGGAAGTATAATTGGCTTTCCTGAGGCTGCCCAGGGCAGCTGTGCAGGTTAACTAGAAACTCGAAGCTCAGTGGAGCTGGAGGGCCTGTGGCACACGGCCTCACTGTCAGAGTGGCCGCTGGAGAGATGCATCCCCGCCTGCCATTGATGTTAGAGGTGAAATTGTGAAGTTATTTTTTATGCTTGGGGGACTTCTCATGGTTTTCTTTTTCCTGTTGCGTGATATCACTAGTCATGTGTGGAGATTAGATTCTAAATTCCGGGCTGAGGGTGTTACATTGATGAAGCACCTCGTAGATATCCTAAAGTCACAGTCTGACCATCCTAGGAATTGTCGTTTTGTGCTGTCCTGCACCGTGGCTGGCCTATTTCCTGTACCTGTGTGGAGCGGGGTTTGTCTTGCTGCTGCTGGACAGTTTGCAAGCACACACTACAGCGGCTGCCAACATCACACAGTAGGCCGAGGCAGGATGAGCCAGTCTGGGGCTCCAGGTTTCAACTCCAGTGATGTTTGGAATTTGTCGCTGCAAAATAAGTAGCTTCCTTACCTTAATATTGGTGGGCATTTCTTTCTTACATTACTCAGAAAGTTGGCTTAATTCTCAGGGACCCCCTGTCCCTAGAGACCTCTCTACAAGAATGAAGAGGATATCCCTGCATGCCTTGCCAGCTGGGATCCTTGACTCTCCTGCCCCTCCAGGACTGTACTGGGTGCTTCTCCTTAATGCTCAGTGCACCCTGAACTCTAGCTTCTGTCATTGACTCTGGCAGGACAGACTTTTGCAGAGGAGCTTGGAGTTATGAATAGGTTGGCCATCGCTTAGGCTGCACAGAGATTCACTTGACATAAGCCAGCTGTTATGGTCTGTGTCTAGCTGACCCCCCAAAGCCTCATGCAATCATGGGACAGAGACTTCTAGACTTTGAGATTAATTGATGGTCAAGGCTGGGATTATGGGTCTTAGTATGGCTGGGATTACTGGTGTGAGTACTACAGCAGCCTGGGATGGATAGCCTGAGCACAACTTAAGGGTGACAGGCTTCCTCACTGTAGCCAATGTTGCTGCCTCTCCTCTTTTCGCTCTCTTGCTCTTTCCCACCGCCATGAATGGTTGTTTTCTGCCATGTGCCACTCTGCCTTGGAGCCCGCTGAGTATGGACTGAAACCTCCAGTAGCTGTGAGCTAAGTAAACCTTTCCTTCCTTCATTGTTGGTGTTGAGTATTGGTCCTAGCAAGAAAGAAGAGTAACTGAGACACAGCTTAGTTGCATTAAAACCAAGAAGAAGGAGGAGGAGGAAGAGGAGGAGGAGGAGGAGGAGGAGAGAAACCCTTTCATATTTTACACTCATATTTTAGTAGTTTCTCAGTACTGACTCACTCCTCCAGCCAGCCGTACTGTATATTCCTGTGTGTGTCCACTGCATTTAAATCTTGCCATTTGGGGACTGCCCTAAACAGATTGTTTGTGAATAGAGCCAAGTATAGATTTTGATTTTATAGAGATTAATTGGTCACTGAGTTTGCATTGATTAAAAGCTGGAGCATTGCAGAGCAGTCTGGAGGGGGCCCCAGAGTCCTGCAGGGTGACTCTTGGCTGGCCCCAAGCTGTGTTTAAATGTCCCACTTATTATAGTCCCTACTGCAGCCAGTGTCCTGCAGGAGCCAGGTGTAGTGCTCCCCAGCATACCAGGACCATGGGCAGAGCTTCCCTGCCTCTGGGTACAGTTGTGCAGTGTCCTGATTGATTTTTTGCCATGGTGGGGATGGGGGAGTGGGGGGACTTTGCCTTTTTGAGATGGGTGGAATTAAATGTGCCCTATAGTTTTTACACATTCATAGTCATCCTCATGCATGGGCTAGAGCAGTACCCAGGGTGTCACTGTGCCCTGCTTACCCATGGGTCACTCAGCTCTTTTCAGGGGTTCCCCCCTGCCTCCTGTCTTGTTGTGCTAAAGAGCAAGCTGGCCTGGCATGTCTGGCTCTTCTGAACTGCAACCATGGAATAGGTTCTGGGTCTTGGCCCAGGCAGGGCCATAGGTGGCAAGCAATCTCTTTTCCAAAGCCTGGGAGATGCTCAGGTTGACTTTGGGGCTGAGACTCTTGCCTTGGAGTTTGCATCCCTGAACTTCCTGCTTTGCAGAACTGCAGCTTAGAATTTGTAAATGCCTGGGTGGGTGGCTGCACGGCCTACCGTTGGACCCCATCCTTGCCTCTCTGCAGTACTTGCTTTTGGGAATTGTCCAGAGACTCTTGGGAATATCTGACACCCTTAACCCAGCATTGTATCAGGTGAGGGGGATCTCGTGGGGTGGCAGCGTGGAATGGCACCTAGAGAGCAGCACCAGCGGCTCTGAGTTCAGCTGTTGTTTTTGTCCCTAGCCAAGTTACTTAATTTATGAGTTCAGTTTTCCCCTTGGTAATGGGGAGCTAGCTGCTGCTCTGGGCCCACTTGTCTGCAGGATGCCTCTGCTGTTTCTGTAATTTATTGCTGGGTAAACTAAGGCCAGAAGTGATGTGCAGAGGTGTGCAAAGTGTGGACAGGCTAGTGACCAGCAGGGACGCTGGGGGTGAGTCCAGGTCTCCCTGCCCAGACTTTGGGCCTCCAGAACCTGGGTCTCTGTGCAGATCAGGTGGGAACCAGGATTATCACAGAGAGCATCTGGTTTTTTTGACCTATGACAATGTGACAGGAATAAAGGGAGGTAACATAGGCCTTAGAAAGTGTTAGAAATTTGACAGCTGGAAAACATTCCTGCCTTTCTAGTCTGTTGGTAACCAAGTGGGTTCACGGTAGCTCTCTGAGTTGCTGGCCTACGGGCTCTGAAAACAATCTCCACGGACAGCTTTTAAGGGTAGGTTTTCTCATTTTAGAAGTAACACTTATGGTGAAAAAAGTCAACTAATACCAAAGGCTGGACCATGGGCCCCCCTTAGTTCTACTCTGCAGATGAGACCTCTGTGAGCTTCTCGTGCATCCTATACCAGCCGTGCTTGGTGCAGGCAGGGACACACATGCTCTGGTTCACATGAGCTGCACGTGTCCTGCAGATGAGCCACTGTTTGCACCAAGAGCCCAGGTGAGGAAGCTCCCAGCCATTTCCAGGATCCTGGTTATCAGAAACAAATCCACTATGGAGCAGAGAGACACATTCTTGGGTCTGGGTGCCCCAGATTGAAGACTTTTTTTTTTTTTTTTTTTTTTTTTTTTTGAGACAGGGTCTCGCTGTGCAGTTGAGGCTGGGTTTGAGCGACTTTGTAGACCAGGCTGGTCTTGAACTCAAAACGATCCTCCTGCCTCAGCCTCCCAAGCGCTGGGATAATAGTTGTGCACTACCTCACCCGATTCTAGACAAATATTGAGAGTAGCACCTAGCAGCCCAATGCATTCAGAATTGGATCTCTCTTGCATTCCACAGAATGAGTCTCTCCTCTAAATTATGTTGCTACTACTGTGGTTTGCCCCTGCCCCACCCAGTTAAATTTAATCACTTCGTGTGACTTGCGAATCAAATGATGTGCGTGTCTGGGGGAAAGGGGCCTGACGAAGTTTCCCTTTTTTAGATCTTTAAGGATTCATCCAAACTCTGGCTTTCAGAGCCCTCCTGCCTGTGACATTTATATTTGCATCTTATTCTCCAGCGCCCGTGGAGGAAGCAGTTGCTATTAATTGAGTTGCACAGAATGGCTGTGTGTATTCTAAAATATAACCGCCTACACACACAACAAGCCTGGTCAACTTTAAAAAATGGTATATCTGTTTGTATATCTATTTAGTTGTGTTTGGCCTGTTTGGTTTTTGAGCACAGCTCTGCCCCAGCCTCTCCAGATTTCTTTGCTGTCCTTGACAAGTGGGATTTACTTCTCAGGTTGGAGCAAATGCTTAGGGGAATTTTTTTTTTTTTTTTCAGTACAGGAACATGAACTTGGAGCCTTTGCACAGAGCTACATCCCCAGCCTTAAGGTTTTTTCCTTGGAGATAAGTTGCCAAGCTGCGTGGGCAACTTGAGTCCCTTGCCGTATCCTCCTGGAGTGCCAGGGCTTCTGGCATCTTAAAGTCAGTATTTTGAGGTTGGAGTAAATCTTATGATTCCATGTTATAGTGTGAAATGGTTATACTTATCGTCTTTAAAAAAAAAAAAACTCACAAATTTGTGGGTTTTGGTGCTTTAATTTTGATGCCGATATTTTTCTAAAATGTCACGGGTAAGACGATTCAAAAAGCCAAGTTGCATTCTAAATGCAAGAGTGAGCGCCTGAAAGGGACCCTGTGGAGCTGCACACTTTGTTTAATGAAGGCTTTTTGGAAAAGGTGACTCCAGAAATCAGGTGTGGAAGGAACACCAGGCCCACCTCTCTTTCAGGCCTGGCCCTTTGCCCCAGGTCTCCTGACCAGTGGCCCCGGAGCCTCCCCTCCACAAGAGGCCTTCCTGGGCCTCTCACCACCGACACAGCTCTTAGTGACAGGGGGAAGCCTCGCCTGCCCGGATGATGGGCCCGCAGCTGTCCAGGCTGGGTGCCCCCTGTCCTAGGCCCTGGAGCACTCAATAAGTGGCTTGTAGAACTGTCCTCTGCCACGGAGCGCTGGCTGTTGGTGACTTTGGTGTGCTGTTGTCTCAGTTCCTGACCACACCCCCTCATTTCTGCCTCTGGATGCGTCCCTTCCTGTGGACATGTCCCCTGCGCCTGGCAACTGTCTCTTATCTCAGAACACATTGGGCGGGAAAGTGATTTTCAGGCTAGCAGTAGAGAGATCAGCATTCTGATTTCTGTGTGTCAAAAACAGGAGCAGCAAGAGTGATGCTTGCTTCAAAATAAAATCGCAAACAGTAACAGCAACCATCAAGCGCAGAACCACCGAACCACAAGTACAGGAAGTACACCACAGTTTTGCAGGACAATGCAAAAGACCACGGAAGTATAAAGGGCAGCTGGGTAATGCATCTTGCTGATGCTGCTGAGGCGAGATGACTTTTTTTTTTTTTTTTTTTTTTTTTAAAAACCTCTCCAGCCTTCAGCTGTAATCTAAAGGAAATGCTGCAGCGTGAATGTTCTGACTTTTTATGAAGCTCGTAAAGCCTTGTCTCTAAATGCCAGTGTGCTGAAAAGTTACAGGCATTAAAGATTTAGTAGGTATCTTTAAAAGTATGGAAGCGCATTTCTTTTCTTATGACTTCTAGGTGCTACTAATAATATTAGTAGTAATAAATGCATTCCTTTAAGGAGGGTTTTTTCCCCTCAAGTACCCTTCAGCCTTGCTCTCTGTGTCGTTATATGAAGTGGGTGATGTCAACATCTCCATGTGGCAGGAGTAAGGCTCTGGAACTGAGAATCTGAGCTGGGCTACAAGCAGAGCTCAGGTGTGTTGTATTTTTTTGGACGGGGTACAGGGTCTCAGTATGTAGCTTGGACTCCTGGTGATCCTCCTGTTTTCAGCCTCCCTAGTGCTAGGATTATAGGCATGTGCCACCACACCCAGACTCTGTCACCTGCTCAGTGTGCCCAGGGACAGAGCTGGCACAGATGTGGTTCCAGGGATCAAACCCTGGCCCCTGCGCTTGCCCAAGCAAGCTCTTAGTCCACTGAGGTATCCCATCGACCCTGTATTGTCCTTTCTTGTAGGCTCTGCTGCTTGGGGTTTTATGTGCTGGCTCTATAATACCTTATAACACAATAGCTTACACTTGCTCCCCTGTGGGAATTCCAGCCTGACTGCTGGTGAGGAAACACATCTGAGGGGATGGATCCCAGAGCATAGGCTGAGTTGCAGACAGACAGACAGGGTTGGTGGTTATTCTGTCAGCATTTCAGCCCGGCCAGCCTTGCGGTGGCTTCCTGCCTGAATGGAACAGAGACAGTGATCTGCATTTGGGAATCCTACAGGCCTGAAAAAAAAAGACTGAAAAATGCACTCGGCCTTGCTGCGGCATAGGGCAGGTCTCAAGCTCAGTGGGAGAAAGCAGAACTCCCCGTGGCAGATGTGAGGAAGGAGACCACACGGCCTGCAGGTGACGGTCGGGGCCTCCCAGGTGGGAACCTGTGACCGATCACTGTTAGGAGTTTTAGCATCAGTGCGGTGTTGGTCAGTGGTCGATTACGTGTGCTGTGGGATCATCCGTAAGGAAGCTGTTGGCATTGTAAGAGGAAACTGCCCTGGGCTCAAGGAAGAGAAAGGGCAACAGCGTGAGGAGCTCCAGACCTCAGCGGGGAGGTCTGCGTGGAAGAGGGGACTCAGACTTGTAGGGTTGCAGGTCTGCCTGACAGCGGAGGGCTGGGGAAGGCCGACCCTACCTCCTGAGGACTTGGAGCTGTGGCAGCCCAGCCCAAGTGGCAGGAAGAATTCAAGCAGGTGGCTAGGATCAGACCATCCTTTTCCAAAGGTCAGATGTCGCAGGAAGGTCAGAGAACACACCTTGTAGGACGGGCTGGCATGCAGTTGTGTCCATTCTCTGTGTCCATTCTCTTCAGGGTGCTACCTGAAGAGCTCGTGGGGACCAGGGAGCTAGCTTGGTGGCGTGAGCACCTGCCGCCTGGCAAGCACTAGGCCCTGAGTTAAATCCCTGGTACAAAAAGAGAGAGAGAAAGAGGGAGAGAGTGTGAGTTTGTGGTGTGTATCTTTTGAAGTCCCAATCTGAGCACTTAACCAGGGTATCAGCTGAAGGCAAAGCACATGCTGTCCTAACCGTACGCCTCTGCTTCGGGCCCCCAGGTGAATTCCTAGAGGTTGCATATTCGCGTTTACTTTGGGCCTTCCTGGGAATGGGTACTCGGGGGTTACAGAGTTCTGTGGAACTCTGTAGCCTTCTTGCTGGAAGGTGCAGACTCCAGGGACACGGAATTGTCAGCATGTTTGTGGCGCTGTGGTTTTTGGTGTGTTCGGAACGACTGAACCAGAAGTTGCGGCACTGATGCCAGCTTCATGCGTAGCAGAGATCTGCCGTTTCTGCCCCAGTTATCATTGAGATCCACTGTGGACTGGAGCTCTCTGAGCTGGGCAGTGAGGAGAGCCAGAGTTCCTTTCCCCTTCTGTGCTTCCGGGGTTCAGCCGCCCCTGGTGTGGACTCTTTCATTGTATCTCCCTCTCAATTCAGTGAGCGGCTCTTTATTTAGCCTTCTGACTAAATCCCAGAGTTTCCCAATGCTTACACCTGCCTGGGAGCAGTTATTTATCACATAGTTACCAGAAATCTGAATCCTCCTTCACACTCTCAAAGGTAGTCATTTAATTTTGATAGTTATGATGTCATCTTTATGAGTTTCCATGATAAACATATCGTAAACAGAGGAAACAGTAGAATAAATCCCCCTTCCCTGTGCCTAGCTTCGAGAGTTGTCTGCAGGGTTCATCGGCTTCTGGTTACTGTAAGAAATGAATAAGGTAAACGATTTACAAAGAGTAAAGGTTTTTTTTGGCTCAGGGTTTTGGAGATGCCAGTCTATAGGCATGTCACTTGGGGGCCTGTGATGGGCAGCACATTGTGGCAGGGTGCAGGTGGTAGCGAGGCCACTCGCCTCCTAGTGGGCAGAAAACAAAGGAGAGAGGCAGAGGTGGCATCAGGCCTCAGGATCCCCTTTAAGGGTATTCCATCCTCCTGGCAGGGCTGAAGACTAAGCTTTCAACACCCAGGCCTCTGGGGGACATTTGGGATCCTAACTGTAGCTGCTGCTCATGGCCAGCTGCTGTACTATACTGTTGTCTCTCAGTGTCTGTGCCGCTCTAGGATATATAGATGCTCAAATCTCTCACAGAGAAAAGACAGCAGTATTTGCGTATAACCTGTATTCATAGTTCTATGCACTTTTAATCTCTAAGTTATTTAACAACTAATACAATGTAAATGCTGCATCTCTTAGTTACTTTTTACTTGTTGCTGGGACAAATACCTGACACTCACAATGAAGGAAGGAAAGGTTTACTTAGCTCATGGTTTGTGGAGGTTTCAGTCCATACTCGGGTGGCCCAAGGCTGAGTGGAACAGAGCAGAGAGCAGCAGCTCATGGCGGCAGACCAGTGACAATCTCGATAGAGGCAACTGACCAACGAGGGCACCAGAGAGCAACAACATGAGTCTGTCTCTCTGTCTCTCTTGAAATTTCATCAGGCTCTCTGCCTTGGGATGTCTGCCCTAGACCACACCCATAGTCCCAGCGGTACTCAGACCCATAATCTCATCAGTACTAAAACACATAATCCCAGTACCTTATGAGTCAAGTCTCAAACTCTAGACATCCCCATCCCATGATCGCATGAGGCTTTGCGGGGGACAATTATACATAAACTATAACACTGCATAAATAATTTTTATGCTATATTGCTTAGGGAACAATAGGAAATGTCAGTACATGTCCGATGTGGAAGCAATTATTTGGGAATACTTTTGACCTACATTTGGTTGCATATGTATGTCACATTCACAGATGGAGATGGCTTTGTTCTTTAGGTCTTCTCTTCCCTAGATTATTTTGAAACCTAAGTTTTAAAGATATATTTATATATTCTCTGCTCTTGTATGTTTCCCAATATTTTTATAAAGTTATCTCAGTATTGCAGCAACAGATTTCACTTATTGAAGGGCTTTTTGCTCATTTTCTTTTTTATTCCTGGGAATCAGGCTCCACCTTGCACTTACCAGGCAGGCTCTGCACCACTGAACTGGATCCCCAGCCCTGGAGGGGCTTTTTAGATGAAAAAATTTCAGGTCACTCCCCAGGTATACAATGTCCACCCTGTACAAGTCTCTATGTCTTCTGAGGGGACAGGACAAGGACTGGCTTTGTTGGAGGGAGGGAGGCAACGGAGATGCACTTCAGAGATGTCAGCCTCTGTGCCGGCCACACTTGCAGACCCGCGGGTCCCTGGCATGGTGGCTCGGAGCCATGAGCACACGTTGGGTGTGGAGGGCTTCTGTCCACGCATGCACAGATGCTCAGCAGAGCAAGAGGCTGTGTGGCCTGGGTATTGAGGAGAGTGGGTTGGCTTTGATGTTATCAATCAAGTTATATCCAACCAGAGGAAAAGGATTCTGACTAAGCACACTTAGCAGGCACCCAACAGGTGACCTAAGAGTTACCAGGCCAGAGCACCATACTCTGCTGGGCCACAGAAGTAGACCCCAAGATGCACCACTAAGCTTCCCCCCTCCCCAAATGCTGACTATGACTGTTGGATGACTGCCATAGTTCTCAGTCCTTTTGCCATCCCCGTATGCCTGTCTTTCCGTTGAGTTTCCAGGTCCCAAGCAAGATGGCCCAATTGAGGTAGGGCACACACCTGAACAAGGCCCGCCAGTGGGAAAAGAGTGTCAGACTCTCTCAGCTTCTGTGGCAGGCCTGGGCCTGGCTTCCGTCTAGAAGCATGCAGTGAAGATTCTTTGGGCAAAGAAGGGACTTTGGTGCTAAGCACCTAGAAAGGTGAGAGCCCACTTTGAAGATCGCAGTCCCTGTAGACCGCCCTCTCTCCCAGCCCAGCCTCAGGGTCTTTGCTTTTCTGGAATATGCCTGTGCTCTCCTTCTCTATTCCCATAGCAACTGTAAGAGTCCAGGTGCCTCTGCATCTTTTCAACGGCCTCCTGCTTCTGATCTTGCTCCCAGCTCCCGTCCTTGCTATTGATGCTCCTGCAGCATTTATGTTAACCAAAGCAGTGCAGTGGCTTAAATCTTTGCCGTTCCTCTTGTTGGCTGGAAGATAAAGGGAAGTCCTTTCCTGCCCCTTACCACCAATGCCTGGCCTCCACTCGCAACCTTATCTGTCATTCCAGAACCCCCCTCTCCAACTCAGGAAGCCTCCTGACACGCTCTGATGCCTGCGTTCTGTGCTTTGCTCTTTGATATTTGTGTCACCCGAGGTCTTTCCTCAATCCTTGGCCTTGCACATCCTCTGTTCCACTCGGGTTTTTCTGACCTCCCCAAGCAGTGGTGGCCTCTTTCTCTGAATGCCTGTGGCCCACAGTTGTCTCACTCCCTAGACCCGTATGCCTCTGATGTGTGTCTGTGTAGACGGGTGGACCCACTGAACAGTGCCTGCCTTCTGTATTTTGTGTTTCTCTTCTGGGCCAGCACAGTGCTGGCTACCTGAGGACTCACTAGTTATGTGAGGCTTTCTTTTTCCATCAGAGAAAATGGAGGTAAAATCAGGGACAGGAAAAATGCACAGTGCTGTGGTAGAAACGCAGAAATTATACCTGAGGTCTTGATGGATGGTTCACGGAAGCTGGAGGAGGGGAAGAAAGGGTTAAGCTTTTCATTCTGTGAGTGGTATGCACTAAGTGGAAACTATTTCGTTATATGCTTTCTGCATGAACTTTGGATATATACCTAGCTTAAAGAATGTTCTGGAATAGCCTAGGATTGAGAAGTATGGCTCTCCCAAGGTTTGAGCACAGGTCTGTATAAATAGACACCCATGTGGCCCATGCTTCAGTCGAATTGACTGCTTAATGGGAAATCCATGCACCAAGACACCGACAGCAGCAGGCCGTCCTCACAGCTTGCCCCAGTGCGGATGTGCATCGTGGCACACATAGATTCATGTGAAGTAGTAGCAGCGTATCCCTGGAGTTGCTGTTAAAGGGAGGCATCTCCATGTGACTCTGGAAATCACCACCAATGTTGGAAGGTGCCCCAACAGTGTTATTTGTATCCCTCATAGAAGCCAGAAGGCCTGTACATGGCAAAGTTCAAGCTCAGAAGACTGACAAGGTCAGATTATAGGTGGAGTGCTCAGCTGAGCAGCTGGGTGGAAACTAAATTAAGAAGTTGCCTGTTCCTTCAGAGAATGAGTAGAGATCTTGTGACAGAGGAGCTCTAAGGTGTGGTCAGTCTGATGGGAATTCAGAGTAGGGGGTCCCTCAGGATATCACAGCCTGGCTGTGTCCCCTGCTAAAGGCGGCATGTTCTTCAGATTAAGAAGCTGTGGCAGCTCCTTCCCATGTGTCGGGGGGCACACTTGTTTAGAAGTTCCTTGGTCTCTGATTGCTCAGTTGAATCTTAGGTCCTGTGCTTCACGGACGGCCAGCCTGTCTGACTAGGCTGCGGGCTCCTGAGGACGGTTGCTGCTTTCTCCTCGCCGTGACATAGTGCGGTGGTTAAGCAGCACGGGGGAGACCTTCACAGATGCTGCCGCTGGGAGACCACAAGCTCAGCACCTCTGATTCCAGCCAGTAGACTTTTAGCTTCTGTCAACCTCAGTTTGCTCTTTCATAAAGTGGCTGGAAACATGCTTCAGATACAAGAGGTAAAGTGCTGTTGCCCCTGGGGGTGGCAGATAGCCAACAAATGCTGTCCTGATTACCCTTCCACGCTCTGTGGCCCTACATCTTGCATCTGGATTCCCCTCCCCAAAGCCTCATGTGGTCGTAGAGATTTTTGGAAGTGGCTGAATCTAGACTGTGTGATCGTTTCATGGTACAATATTGGGATTATGGGTGCTGGGGTTCAGGGTGGGTAATTGCTGAACCGGCCCACTGGTGGCAGCGGTGCTGCCCTAATTTCAGTAGACTACATATATCAGAAGGGACATATTATGGTTTATGTCTAGTTGTCCCCCCAAAGCCTCATGCAATCATGGGGCGGGGACTTCTATGGATTGAGACTTGAGTCATGAGTCACTGGGATTATGTGTTTTAGTGCTGATGAGATTATCGGTCTGAGTACTGCTGGGAATTATGGGTGTGGCTTGAGGTGGATAGACTGAGGCAGAGAGCCTGAATGTAATTTAAAGAGAGACAGAGAGACAGACCAGCGCTGTTGCTCTCTGCTACCCTGGTTGGTCAGTTGCCTCTGTCACCATTTTGTTGCTGTTCTGCCACCATGAACTGGATGCTCTCTGCCATGTGTCACTCAGCCTTGGGGCAGCCGAATATGGGCTGAAACCTCCAGGAACTGAGCTAATAACCTTTCCTTCCTTCATTTTGCGTGTTGGGTATTTGTCCCAAGAACGAGTAAAAAGTAACTAAGGCAGGACACACAGAGATTTGTCTGGGTCTCACTCCCCTGTTGCTTTTTCGGTCTTCTGCCACCATGAATTGTTGCCATTCTGCCATGTGCCACTTTGCCTTGGAGCCAGAGGATTATGGACTGAAACCTTCATAAACTGTGAGCTAAATATAAACCTTTCTGTCTTTAACTTTGGGTGTGAGGTATTTTGTCTCAGCAATGAGAGAAAAGTAATGGAGACACACACACCATCACAGAGAGAGTACATAATAGATGTTTAGTAAATACATGTTTACTGAGACATACCGAAGAGTTCTTGTCATATCCATTCTGGAAGGCTGCCTCTGGAACTCTGATTTTAGCTCTGAGCCACTTTACCAGTGACACTGGAATTCCAAGTGATTAAGGAAGCAGGTTGTTTGATAAAGAGCGATTAAGGGATAGATAGATTGGCTGAGTAATGAATAACAGATAAATTCATGTTAAAGGAGAAGAAGAGTCCAATAAAGAAACTGGTGGTGATTAATAGGATGAATTCGAGATAGACAGAGAAGAAAGATAGGTGGGATGCTCTGGACATTACAGCTGCAGTAGCACCTGGGATGAAGGAGCGTCGCGCCGACAGGCGAGGTGGATATGACAGGACTCTTCCCTTGTCTGAGCTGTGTTTTCTGTAATTCTAGAATGGGGGACAGTGCCTGCAAAGATGGGGCCTGACCATTTGTGCAACCTCCACGTTGTCCAGTTGTCCAGCACACACACCTTCCATTGCTAGCAGTGTTTCTCTTGCACGTGAGCTCATCAAGGCCCATCTATCTGTCCACCTGGACTGAGTTTGGAAAGCAGAGGCATTGTTGATGGCCTTTGTGGTGAAGGCCTGCCTCCTGCTGAGGGTGGAAAGGCTTGCCGGTGTCTCCTGAGGCCTGCAGTTGAAGCTCTCGAGACTGAATGGTTGTGAGGAATTAGGAGAGGCTCGCTTCTGGCCATAGCAGTAGCGCTGGTCCCTGCAAGAATGGTGGCTGCAGCAGGAGCGGTTCAGGTGCTGCGCATGGCGAGCGTAAGAAGGTTTAGGGAAAACGAAGGGACTTTCTGTTAAAAACAAAGAAGCAGAAAAGTCCCTCTACAGTACAGTGTGTGTGTGTGTGTGTGTGTGTGTGTGTGTGTGTGTGTGTGTGTGTGCGTGTGTGCATGCGTGTGTAGTAGGGGAGTAGGTGTCTTTGCATCTTGGCATCATCTGGCTGGACCCAGGACAATGGGAATGAAAGCTGCCTCGGACTGGACAGCACAGCTATGTGGGGACTTAGAAGAGGTTGACCAGAGGGCACCAGGAGAAGCCTGCTGAATTCTCCACTGCTCCAGTTTGGTGAAGAGGAAAAATAACCTTTCTGCGTTTATGCAAAGCAATTGTGTTTTATGTGTTATTTGGTAGAAGTCACTGTCACAGCGTACGAATGGATGAGGTCAGTTGTTTCTTCTCAGCGAGAGCTGGTGTCGCTGATCCCATGTGCTCTATTCCCGGGCTGGGGGAACCCACTGGGAGGGGACATGGTTCCTGCCCCAGGGTATCAGGAGAGCCAGAGTGCTCTGTGCTGGGTGACATCCATGTGGACATGGAAGGAGGGGAAGGGTGGCCCTGCAGCTGAGGCTGTGTGAATCTGTGCCTGTGAGGAAGCGAGAGTACTAGGTGTCAGCCCTTTGTGGCCGTTCTCCTGACACACAAACTCCGGAGAAGTCACCCAGGGATGGGCGCCCAAGAATTCAGTCACTTTGACCTTGTACCTTTGTGCTGCTGAGGGCCCAGAGTCCTGCGGCTGCCCTTCAGCCTGGCCATGCCGCCAAATGGCTTAATCTTGTCCTGGGTGCATGTGGCTCATGCTGTTGTATATTGTCCCTCACCTCCCATCCCCCACCTGCCAAATCCAGGGAAAGAAATTCGGACATCATCACTTTGCTGTGGCCCTGGCTGTGGCTGGGAAGGACCTTAGGGACCCTTTAAATTTATCCCTTCTTGACATGTCCTCGCTCAAAAGGATCAGGAGTCCTAGAGCTTCATCTCAGACCCCCCCTGAAGGGTGGTCATGGCCATCTGTACCCTGCTATTAACTAGTTAACTTTCTGGACTCCTCTTCCCCAGCTTTTGTTATATTAGATTTATGTATTTGAACCAAGAAATTGGGTCTTTTGTGTTTAAGTAATTCAGTGTGCCTATTTTCCTTGCAAATACAATAGGCAATTTTGAGTCATCATGGCCCCTTGATAGAGGTAGTGCGGTGCACAAGTGCTTTGATTTAAATGGATTTCAGATAAAATATCTACAGGTGGCAAAAGGTGCCAAGTGTATGCAAATGTGTGCATTCCTAAGGATGCAGAGATGATTCACACATGTCCTGAGCTTCATGAGCAGCCTTTACAGCAAGGGCACATGAGGAAAAACCAGTGACCACGAGAAGCTTCGCGGGTGGCGCTATTTAACGTAATCTTGGACATGTCTAACATTGTAGTAAAGATACACTCAAATTATGTAAAAAAAATGGTGCACTTTTTTTTTTCTTGTCTTTTTGGGACAGGGTCTCACTATGCAGTTCAGGCTGTCCTTGAGTCTGCTTTGTAGTCCAGGCTGGTCTCAAACTCACATTGATCCTTCTGTGTCAGTCTCCTAAGTATTGGGATTATAAGCATATGCACCGCGCCCAGTTAAAATGTACACTTTTAGGTTTGGTAAGAAGGATAGCTATGTCCCTTTGGCAGCTCATCAAGCTGCCATTGTGGGCCAGCATTCCCCAGGCTGTCTCAAGGAAGGTGGCCCCATCCTTTTAGACTTCCAGGGAGACACAGGTTGGCAGTCGCTGCTCAGCCAGTGTTATTGATGTGTTTGACTTGAGGCTCCCTCTTCCGTCAGGCTGTCTGTCTCTTTTGGTGCTGAGAGAAATAAGTCGTTTTAGTTTTACGTTTTTATTTTTGAACTTTAAGAAGAGTATTTAGGTCAGAAGGATGAACGACAAGTTAGTGTTACAGAACAAGATGGAAGTGAGAATCTCAGGAGAGAAAGGGTCATCACCCAGGAGAATTGTCAGGTCTGGGGCTGGGCATGCAGCTCAGTGGCACAAGTGGCTGCCTGGCAAGCTCAAGGTCCTGAGTTCAATTGCCAGTACCAAAAAAAAGATCACGTCTGAAGCCTCAGGAGGGGATGGTGCCACATTGTCTACACCCACATTTCTGTAACTTTGGAGGTGTAGTTTATCTCTGTCCCCACTTCCTGGCTGAAGTGAGAGGAATGAAGGTCAGTTTGGGGGTACCGAGTGGGATGGAACGTTGCAAGATGACTTAGGAGTTCAGAGCACTCGCTCCTTAGCCGTTCGATTATCTTCCTTGGTCTGCTTGAAATTCCATCCTGCCACTGACTTCCTTAGTTAAGAATCTGCTGTTATTGGTTGTGACTCCTGGCCTGGCTGTGCTGGGGTCGGCACCCAGATCAGCTGGGTGGAGCACGCTGTTGCCCAGTGTCTGCGGCCGCTGGGAGATATGTCCAATCACTTCAGAGGTAGGGAGGTCTCCCGACCCAAAATGTCTCCTCCTCTCATTGATGCTAAGAGCACAGGCAGGCACACAAAAGCCCCATGTGGGGTTCTTCACCTCGGGCTCCCTGACGGTGGATATGACCTAGCTTCACTCTCTTTTATACAGAGAAGATTACATAGCTATATTTACATACATGACACAATAAAGTATTACACAGCTATTGCAAATATTATTACAGTTATATATTTAGTGGCTTGAAATGGCATCCCGTATTGCTGAGGGATGAAAAGTAGATTCCAAATAGCATGAAATCAGTTTTATACAATAAACACACAAATAGAAGACAGAGAAAATTATGTTAAAATGATTATCTCTGGATGAGAATATTGGTAATTAAACTTTCTGTTTATCTGTACTTTAAATTTGTTGTAAGATAAGCATACATTAGTGGCATAAAAATAAAGTATTTTAAAAGGTCATCTTTCTTCAACTGTAAATATTCGCTAAGTGATAGAAAACTGTATTAGGTGCCCATTGCTACGTGACAAACTGCCTCCAAAGCAAGCCACTTGAAACAATAAGCGTTTCTCATCTTATGTATCTGTGGGTCAGAAATTCAGGAGCAGCCTGGCCTGGTGAGTGCTGAGTCGGGGCCTCTTGTGAGGCTGAAGTGAATGTTCTCATTGGTACCCTGGTCACAGAAGGCTTGAGCAGGGCGGAGAGATCGAGGACCTTCCAGGCGAGTCTCCTCGTGGCTGTACACCGGAGGCCTCAGTTCCTACCCATGCAGGCAGGTGCACAGCCACTTGAGTGTACCTGCAGTGTGACCACTGGCCACCAGAGAGAGCCACTCAGGAGGGTGAGCATGAAGCTTTGCAGCGCAGGATGACTTAGTCTCACAAGTCACTGTCATAGGCAAATTACCAGGTGCAGTCTACACACAAAGGAGAAGAGAATTATGCTCTGTCCCTGGGAGGATGGGAGAGTTTGTGGATGTAGTTTGAAACAATCGGTATTACAGGAAGTCATTTCAGTCTAACACATGTGATTAGTAGGCCCCTGTTGGAGGCACTACTTATCCCCAGGGTAATTCTGAGCAGGAGAGGAGTTTCGGCTTTGATAGTATGTGCTCGGGTGACATCTAAGGAGTGGGAAACCACTGATAAGAACAGGACGGGTCTTCAGAGGGTGGAAGCATAGTTCTAGCACATAGCGCATACTGCTCACCTAAGGAAGACTTCCCTGGCTTTCCTATCAGGTTATACAGAGGCCCAACCACTTGAAAGCACTTGCAAGTGCAAGGCAGACTGTGGAATGGTCCTGAAGGTGGAAGTTACCATCATCACTGCCATTGTTGGGAGTCTAGAGTGAGGTGGGGGACGTGGGGGACCCAGTGAAGCGAGCAGTGACAGCAAGGAGTTGCCTTCTGCTGAAGAGTGTCTTGGTGCTGGCCCAGGACCAGAGAAGGCAGCGTTCGCCCTGACTTAACACAAGGCCTGATGGCTGCAGGGCTTTCCGTAACAGACTGCTATCCTAGGTCTTTGCTAGAATGCAAAGGTCTTGTGGTGACAGAGGCAACAGAGCAGAAGGTGCCGAGGAGAAAAGAAGTCCTTTGCCTGCCAGGCTTATTATTCCCTGAGAAAGACATTCACTGCCAGCCCGAGAGGTGCAGGTAAGCACCCGTGGCTCCTCCCCGGATCTGAGTCTGGTGTGATAGGCTGTCGAGGCACTGTTGGCGAGAAAGCCTGCGCTCTGGCTGGGGCCTCACTCCCTAAGACTGGGTTCAAGGTGCAGAAAACAATTTTCTCAGGAGGCCTTGTTCTCTCAGAGGTTACACAGTTTTGAAAATTTCATGTTTTAGGAAACTAAATCCTTTCCCCGCAGTCCCCTCAACTCATGTTTATAGGCTCCTAGAGTGCTGGGCACAGGAAGCCAGGCAGTTACATTTGGATGAAGACGATTTCCACTTCTCTTCCAAGTCTTAAAGGCCAACACCACATGGTTTTCACTGAGCAGCCAGGCCCGAGGTCACTGCTGCATAGAGCAACTCCAGCCTGAGGTTCCTTTCATTGGTGACTGGGGCCACCGCAGAAAGGCTGACACGAATGTGTGGGAAACGCTGCATATTTGCTTCTTTGTTCTTTTGCTCCCTGATATTGCGTGAGGCAGTTATCAGTGCTCTGAGGGAATTGTTATGCTGCGAACCCAGAACGAACTGTGAAAGGCAACTTGTTTTATTTGGCTATTTATGACCTCTGTGCACTAAACCAAGTCAGCTCCAAGTTTCGACTCATTAGGTCCCCGATCTGCAACAGACTTAAGGAGAGACTGTGGCTTCAGATGAGATGCCGTTGGCAAAAAGACATAGAAAATAGTAAGTGTGTACAAGGGTGTGGAGAAACTGAAACCTTTGGGCATTGCAAGTGGACATGTAAAATGGTGTTGCCACTGTGGAAAAAGCCATGACGTTTCCTGCAAATGATAATGAATTGCCATATGACTTAGCAACTCTCCTGGGCATGCATCTCCAAGACCTGTACATGGGCACTCAAGTGGGCATTCGTATACAGGTGCTCAGAGCAACCCAGTAGGAGCCGAAGCGTAGAAACAACTTCTGTCAACTAAATGGATTTTAAAAAGGAGTATAGAAAAGAAGTCATGTCCCTTGTTACACCATGGCCAGATCTTAAAGCTCTTGCTCTAAGCGATATAAATAAGACCTGCAAGACAAATACTAAGTGATTCCAGTTATCTGAGATCTGGCATAGTTGGCGCATAGATCCGGCAGTAGAATGGTGGCTGCCAGGTGGCAGGTGGTAGGGATTGTGGAGTGATGGCTCTGTGCAGTGAGACAGATTTGGGAGAGAAATGAAAGCTCTGGAGACAGATGGGAGGGTTGGCTGCATAGCAGCGGGAGTGTCTCCATGCCACTGAACTGCATGCATCAGAAGGTACGGATATGTGCTTTATGCATTTCACAACAATAAAATAATTTCTTAATAATGTAATCAGTTGACAACTTTATGCTCCTGAATCTAGGAAGGGACTCAACTTCCTGGCCCCTCTCCCTGGTTCTTAGCTCCAGGCTCCTGGAGCAGGAAGCCTGACTAAGCAGGAGCAAGATGAGTGCTGGGGTCCCCAGGGAGAAATGGTGATCTTGAGCTTGACTGGTGGCAGGGCCTCCAGGGGAAGCCCATGGTTACTGTGATCTGCAGGGACAGCATGGGGTTTTACTGAGGAGACTCCCCCCACACCGCTGGCAGCAGCTGGGTGGAGATCCCCATGTAGGTGCCCACCGTAGTGCTGGAGAGCTCCTGGTCAGGCGCAGCTCTGGGAAAGGGCTACCTTTTTGAATCTGGACCTCAGAACAACTGGGCATGACGTACTTCAGGTTCTCAGAGTTACCCTCTCATGGTGGCTGGGTGAGAGACAGCCATGGGTATAGCTGCAGACAGGGAGTGGCTGGAAAGAGAGCTGGGGGAGGGGTGGCTTGAGCTCAGACTAGAAAAGGTGGGGGACCAGGGCCAATTGATGCTGTGCTGGCTCGGGAAGCACCAGCCCTGAGTCCTCAAGCCCTTACACTCCTGCCAGCATCCAAGGTGAAGTGGGGGGTCTGATGGCCTCCCTGCTCCACTGGTGTGAGCAGGAGCCCGTCCGGTAGTCAGGGGCAGACAGACGGGCCTCCGGAGCGTGTGGGGGAGCGCCTCGCGACCCCCAGGCCATAAGGCTGGGCCAAGAAATTTGTGCATTGCTGGACTCCAAAACTGAAGATTCAGGAGGAAAACACTCATGTAAAAATACAACCAATTTGCTTGTGTTTGTGAACTTTTTTTTTTTTTTTTTTTTTTTTTTTTTTTTTTTTTTTTTTTTTTTGTCTTTTTGAGGCAGGGTCTCGCTATGCAGTTGAGGCTGGCCATGAGCTCACTTTTGTAGCCCAGACTGGTCTCAAACTTGCACCAATCCTCCTGCCTCAGCCTCCGAGTGTTGGGATTACAGGCGTGCGCCACCACGCCCAGCTTGGGTGCTTTTTTTGTTTTGTTTCTGTTGTTTTTTCTGCTCCTCTTCTTCACTAGTTTGTTGGGGTCTGGAAACTATTCCTTAGTCCTTTTTTATTTTCCTTTTAGCACTCTTCACATTATCTTTCTTTTTCTTCTTACTTTTTTTTCTCATAGTTTGTATTTCTCGTTTTTCCATCGCAAGTATCTAACTCTGTAAGTACCCTTCTACTCCTTAATAGAATCCTTTGTCTCACTTCTCTCTCCTCCCTTCTCATCTGCCATTATTTAATTTTTCAAACCTTTCTTGGTGAGTTCTCTATTTCCGAGACTTCCATATCTTTAATAGTGTGACTGTTAAGTTTATCCTTTAGGTAGTTGGCTCTTTTATTATTTCTGAATTCTGTCCTATCATTAGTGGAAGCATACTTGTCATATTTGGTATTATCTGCTGTCACTATCTGGGTTGTCATAGTGTGGATTTCCTTTCTATGGCTAAGGTACACTATTGGTTTTTCTGGTGCATCAATATCCAGTTTGTCATGAACAGCATTATTAGTGAAGATTTGCTTGCTATTGCCAGGGATACATAGTTGTTGCTTGCTGTTAATAGACCTTCTCTGTGTGCCAACACCAGGATTTTGTGACATTAACAATTCCGTGCTCCGTTCTTGGGGACCTGGCTGTTGTGCTACTTGCATTGCCTCCATTCCCTCCCAAATTGACAGAGGTGGCCAGATATTGGGGTAAGGACATCACAAGCGCATGTTTCCAGGTATACTACAAAGTTACTATGATAAACACAGTGTGACATTAGCATAACAATACACGTGTAGATCAGTGGAACAGAATAGAAGATAGAGAAACAACATGCGCATTCAGCTGCTGACCTTTGAAAGGGTACCAACAAATCTCCGGAGGAGAACAGCCCAGCAAACAGTACCAGGAGACTGGCTGTCTGCATTCTGAAGATCGAACCTGGAGCTGTGTCTCTCACTGTGTGTGAGACTAAAATCAGGATGGATCAAAAATCTAAATATTAATCATAACACTTAACCTGCTGGAAGAGAAAATAGGTAAAAATTTGAAGATACAGAATTAGGGCAAGGATTTTCTAAATAAGATCCATTTGTACAAAAAAATAATACCAAGAATCAACAAAGCTTTCACATAGCAAAGGAGACAACTAACAGAGCGAAACGACAACCTAAAGAACGGAAAAAACACTTTGACAGCTCTTCAATAGGCAAAGGACTAGTATCTAGAATGCATGAAGAACATTATAATGGATTATCTAGTCTAAAGTTAGGCCCCCCAAAACAAAAGACTCAGTCAAAAATGAAATCTAGACACTTCTCAGAAATACAGATGGCCAGTAAATATATGAAAAAAAATTTCAGCACTGTTGACCATAGAGAGATGGAAATTAAAATGGCAAGTGTCTCTCTTACTCCAGCAAGAATGGCTACAACCAAAAAATCAAATAATAACAAATAGTGTGGAGAAAAAGGAATCCTTCTCTATCACCAGTGGGCCCGTGAGCGAGCGCAATCACTATAAAAGTATGGAGAATTTTCAAAAAACTAAAACCAAGAAATTGTACTTGACCCAGCTATTTTGCTTTTCACATATCTCCCCAAATAGTTAAAGACATTGTTTCATAATAATGCACATATGTCCATGCTCATAGTAGCACAACTCACCATAACTAATTTTCAGAAGTGGCTTGTCTGCCTATCAATAGATAAATCGATAAAGGAAGGGTGAAATTTATGGGCAGTGGGGTATACTCGGCTATAAGAAGGATAAAGTTGAATAATTTGTAGGAAAATAGATGTGTCTTGGGACCAGATGTTAGGTGACAGACATCAGTTACACAAATTTCTCCTATATAAGAAACCCTAATACAAACCAAGTGCAAAATAGAAGATTATAATTATGTTTTAGCTGGGTGTGGTGACACAACCTGTATTCCCAGCACTCGGAGGCTGAGGCAGAAGGATTGCTATGAGTTTGAGGCCAACCTAGGGTACATAAGTGAGTTCAAGGCCAGCCTGTGCTGGTGAGACCTTGTCTGAGAAAAATTCTTTTTCTATATGTAATATTTTAGCCTCTGCAAATAGGCATCGATTTTCCTTTTCCTTTCCAACTTGAATGCTTAATTTATTCTACTTGCCTTCTGCCTCTAGAAGGAATGCCCAGAATTATATTGGATAGATGTGGAAAATATGGCCACCCTGGCCTCAGTTATGATTTCCAGAGTAATGTTCTAATTTTTCACAACTAGATGTGGTATTGTATTTTTATTATTAAGTTTGTGAGATGCTATCATGTTTAAAAAAAAAAAAAAAGAATTGAAATGTAAGATGACTCCTGAGTGAATAGAAATTGTTTGACCCCTCAAGCCCTACATCATATAGTCAGACTTCATTTTACCAGAAATCCCATTGAGGTTGCTAGGATTTGGGAGATGGCTGTAAATTCCAAAAACTTACTGCAAATTGTGCTTATGAAGGAACAGCGACTCTGTTGAGCATTCCTAATTGGTTGCAGGGTGTTGAAGGGTGGACCTTAGTGTTTTAGAATATTAAAGTTTCTTGCTGATATAACAAAATGCTTAGACCTGGTGCTGTTTTCCCACAGAAAACGTCTTAGCCATATTTGTCATTGAAAAATTTCAGGTACTAGGGCTAATAGAGCTGGCCATGAGCCTTCTTGGAAAGACTTGTAGGCAGTTTAGAAAATAATTTATTAATAAAATGTGTTCACTCCTGATATATTAGTTCTCATTGAGGAGGTGACTGTGTCACCTTAGGAACTCAGGCTGTTTACTTGAAATCCTGAGTATGGGGTTTGAAGATTATGTTATAGTTGGACTTGATGGAAAGAAACATTTTTCTGGAGCAAAGGAGTATACATATAGTTGATGTGCAGTGGATTTAGATTTCTCATTAGTTATTTTCAAGTCTTGTCTGTTATTGGTCAGATTTTTCTTTAAATTCCAAGTCTCAGAAAAATGAGAACTCCCTTAAGAATCTGAAAGTGCAACTGAAGAGTTATAAGTGTACTGCAGTGGCCTTTTTCTCAAAATGAAGCTTACAGCACTGTGTCTATAAAACCCTGAAGTCCAGCCAGCTACATTAAATGAGAGCACAGTGATCTCAGCATTTGAGCATAGGTCATCTTGTAATGTTCTTTAGAAGAGTACCCAGCTGTCTTTGCCTTGGGAGAGTGGAGTGCTGTTTGCCAAATGGAAAAACGGAAGTCATCAGAATTTCTAGGTTGTAGGTTGCGTGATCCTTGTTTCTAACCTTTGCAATTATTAGAAGGTGGGTGCAAGCTGGCCCTACCTAACTCAAGGGTTAATTATTTTTGAGAGATATGCACGTGCATCCGTAGTGTTCCCAGCAGCATGAATAGGTGTGAGAGGAGGGAAGCAGAGGCCTGGGGGATCGGGGGCCAAGGAAATTTGGATTGTGCTTGACTAAGCCACTGCTGCCAGGCTTGCTGGCACTGTCCTAGGGTGATGCTCCCAGTGATTATTCCCAGATGGGCAGATGCAGTGGACAGCGTCCTGTTTACTCCACTGTAACACCGTGCCATTTTCCAAAAGGATCTGCCGGCAGAAGAGTCCCGGATAATTTGGGCTGGGAAAAGGCCGGCATACGTGATTGCGTTTGGGTGCTTTTCATTCACGCCACTACAATAGCTCTGTCCTCAGGGATCCCCATGCTCAAAGGAATCGGTTAGAAGGACATCAGAGGGGCCTCATGTCAAGAAACCAGTGAGTGGAGGGTCCTCCGAGAGATCCCAGCCTGAAATAAAACACTCCAGGCCTATTTCAGTTTAAAACTGTTCCCCACTATATTAACAGACACATGACCGAGCCTTCAAAAAATGCTATGTCATTCCTTTTCTTCTCTGGAGATGAGAAGAAAGATTTTGTGTTAATAGCAAAGCTTCGCCTTCCCATTGGGACAGGGCCTTGCAGCAGCTGGGGCTATGGGAAAAAGAAAACCTCAAAGAGCTAGCAGGACTGGGGTTGCCAGGTAAAGTCCAGAGCCCCAGACAAATTTGAGTTTCAAATCAACCCTGCATCGCTTTTCAGTACAACGACCCAGATATTATATGGGACATATTCATCTAAAATTCATTACTCATTGTTTTTCTGGAACTGAAATTTAACTGGGCAGCCTATATTTTTATTTTCGAAATCTGGCAACCCAGGCAAGATGTCTGGGGAGCTTAGACACCCAGACCAGAAAGTGAATTGAAGTGTGTGGGACAAAATAGCAGAGTTGAGTTCCAAGTTCTGGACAGCCAGGCCCTCCCTCTTGGGAGACGAGTTGAATACGTCCTTAAGCTCTCTGCCTGCCCCGCTTGCGTATCCAGCCCCCTTGTCCCGTCCAGCCCAGCCCAGATGGGGAGAGCTGTAGCCTGGCTGATATTCAACGTGGCTCACATAAAGCAAATGTTAAGATTGAAAATGTTGCCATGAACGTTTTCCCACTTTCGGGACTCTTGTAAAAGTGCAAACCCTTTGTTTCATGGAAAGAAGCCACTTGCTCATGAATCCAGAAGTCTGAAGACCAAGAGGAACTGCGCATTAGCCTCTTGCCCACGGTGGCCACCCCCCATATGATGGCAGGCGTGTGTCTGTCTGGAACAGAACTCAGGGGGGAGGAAGACGGATAAGGTTCTGTAACACTGGGCATTTAGCACATAGGGGACACCAAACAGTGGTTGAAAAAAGGTCATGTGTCCTTGAATAGACCATGGATGAGAGGGTACTTCAGGATGTGGGCTTTTCCTCCCCTGCCTACTAGTGACAGGGCTTAGCGCCACATAGAGTCAAGGTCCCCCCTGGCTCAAGCTGACTACAAGCAAGCCTGCTCGGTGGTCTCCTAGGGGGAGCAGGAGTCACTGATTTCTTCCTGGAAAGATTTGCTGTGATTTCCTACAGGGTCAGGCACCCTGCCCCAGCTGTACTCTTTTTCTGTGACTTACTCTCTAGGCCCCAGAAGCCACCTTTGTCCCAACCTTGTAGGGGACGTGCTTCTGACCACAGGGACCTGTGAGGGTGAGGCTGGCGGATGGCTCTGTGCTCTGAATGCGGGTGACAGGCCTTGGCTATGGGTGCTGGGCATGTGGCTCAGGACAGGCAGCGTATGGAGAGTGAGAGGCTTCTGCTGTCCACCGTACAGATGCCAGCAGGGACTGCAAGTCACTCTAGGCACAGCGACAACAGGCACTCACTGGCCGCCAGTGTTAATCACACTGCTGGTGCTTGCTGTTTCCTATGGCAACCGCGGCTCCACGTTAATTCCGAGTGGTGCTGGGGGCAGGCGGCATTACAGGCTACTTCACGCTGACTCGCACGCACCATGGGTCAGGAGCCTCCTTGATTTACGGCCAAGCCTCAGAGTCCTCCTTGCGTGCTGTCCAGCATGCCCCACTTCACCCCAGTTTTGGAGTCTGGTAGCGAGCAGAGAAGGGCGCTCCAGTGAAATTCCATTCCAGAGGCCAAGCTGGACACTGAATGATGAGTCCATTAGGTTTGACAATCAATACCCAGCTTCTAAACATTATGTATATTGATGAACTGATTGCTAGGAGACCAGTGCTCAGGGAATCAGAATCTAGTTTACGGGGCCAAATTGGTTGTTGATGAGCCAGAGCAGAGCGTGGCTTTGATAATCAGCTGAAACATCCTGCTTTCTAGTAAAGCATGGCTTCACCCGCTGGAGTCCTGTGTGTGTTCCTGAGAGCTGGAAGACTAGGGTTCTCCCCGGCCAGCTCCCCATTGGAAGCCTCTGCCGGGGCTGGGGTGACAAAGGGAGCTGGAGGGTGGGGGTGAGGTGGTAAGAACTGCTCACTGATATGAAGACAGGAGGCTGTTAAAGGGTGGAAAGAGCCTGGCTTCTACCCTGACGGTCCAAGGACATGCCCGCCCACCGGAACTGTCAGCCCCGCTCTGTTCTCAGGACTCTGCTACTCACTGGGTGGGATGCGTTTCCCACCATGGCTTCCACCATGATCTGTAGTCAGGAGGCTGATGGTGGGGAGGGGTGGGTGTGCGTATGCCCAGGCAGAGTTGGGGCCTGGCTGTTGGTAGAGACAGTGTACTTCAACCTTCGTCTGCCACCAGCATGCCCAGGTCGGGAGCACACTTGGTGTCATGGTAGCGTGCTGGACTCTAATCTGAATTCTCCTGCTTGGGTAGCTGAACCCGAAGCTCACTGCCAGCTGCCTTCTCCCCAGTGCCCCCCAAGACATGCTGCCCAAATGGGGAGGAGTGCCTGCGAGATGATTGTCAAGGTGAGGTGAAGCACAGAGACCCTTGAACCTTGCGGTCTCCCAGTCACTTGTGTCACTGCTGGGCAGAGTGTGCTAACTTGGGGTGGCTACATTGCTTGCTGGACACAGGCAGCTATGGTTGGGGTGGGCCACTGCCATGATACCAGGACAGATTCCTGGAGTCAGGAAGTTGAAGGCAATAGGGTTAATAAACCCCTGCAGAAATGCTCTGAGTACCCCAAAGACTTAAAGCTGTGTGTACTAAATAAAAGTCTCACAGGGAAGCCAAAACGATCTCTTTCTCTGTGTGGAGCATAGTCGGGGTGGAGAGAGGGCAAGGTGCCCAGGGCTCTAGCAGGGCATCGCCCTTCTGATTCCCAATGTAGGCCTAGCTGCGGTGGTTCCAGGCTCACCCTTGGCCTTGCTCTCTGCTGATTGAAGGTAGCAGAAGATACCCCTACCTTGGTGCCATGGCATATCCTCCTCCATCTCCATCTCTGTGCCCACATAAGGGGCAATGTCACCCAGGGCACCCAGGGCTTGGTCTGTAGCTGCCAGCCCAGCCTGTCAGGCGGTGGCTTGGTTGTCATTGTTCTAGTGGCTTCTGAGATTGCTGGTTAGGCATGCTAACGCTGACTAGAACTTCTGTCCGATTTCCAGAATCTCTGGTCACACCCTTCACGTGACTGGTCACACCCTTCACGTGACCAGGCAGACTTTTTTGGAGCTCTGTCACCCTTCCCCAAGAGGCTGTGTTGGCCTCCGCTTACCAGCCTGGGCCCGAGGGAAGTGGAGGCTGGAAGCACAGACAGTGAGTGTAAGGCCCTGGGCGTCAGGCAGGGAACGGTCCCCGTGGCCTCCAAAGTAATGTGGCACCGGCCCAAGTGAGAAGAGGGTGGAAGTAAGGGAGTCCGAGGACTGCCCGGCTGGGTTCCACAAAGCAAAGGCAAGACGGCAGGATGGCTGATGCAGTAAGATAAGAGATGGGAAAGGACTGGAGAGAAGAGGAAAACGGGCCTTGACTGGCACAGAAGGAGGGCTTCAAGTAGACGGCCGCTGGCCAAGCAAGTGATGCCATCGGTCCCTGTGGAGCGACTCCCAGGAACAGGGAGCAGGCAAGCTGGACGAGAAGGAGGCCCTTGAGCAGGCTGGGTTGTGTGCGGGTTTGGTGGCTAAGGGCTGAGCTTCTGGTGGTGACTGTGTTGTGGAACTGGGGGAAGAGGATGGTCTGGCCTGATTCTGGGCCTGCCAGGGAGGAGAGCGGACAGAGCAGGTACCCGAGGGGCTCCATGATACCGTGCTGTGCAGCAGAGCAGCCCTGGGATGTGAGCGTGTGCACATGCCTGTGTGTGTGTGTGTGTGAGTGTGTGTGTGCACGCACACACGCGCGTGTGAATGCAGTTCAGCTGACCTGTCTTGTCACACATCTGAGAGAGCGGCTCTGACGTCATCATTCCTGTATGGACGGTTCTGTCAGGGGATAAAGCAGCATGGGACCCAGATGTGGCATGGGCTCCCTGCCAAGGCCCAGCAGAGCTGCTCCGTTGCCACTCTGAGTCTTTGTTGCCTTGTTCTACAGTGGGCATAACACTAGTACCAGCTTCGTAGCATCATTCGGATTTGGCGGGAGAATGTTTGCTAAGTATTAAGAACAGTGCCATCTATCTGTACAGTATTAATAATAAAATAAGCCTCCCCTTTCTGCCCCCTTCTTTCCTTCCCAGCATTCTGTCTTGTTTCATCTTCTTCAAATTTCTGGGATAGGGGAGTGTCGCTCTCCTTTGAGACAGGGGAGGCACAAGAGGCCTTAGCGAGATTTTCTAGGTGCTGGTAGCTGGCTGCCAGCCAGATTGTCTGGGAAAGTAAGACCGCTGAGCAGCTGAACATACCACACACCGAGGGGAAGGCATGGCTCTCTGGTCCCGTGGCCTTGCTCGGTGTCCCCACCTCCTGCCGTTTGCCCAGGTTCATGCTTGCTTTGTGGGTCTTGCTTTCCAGGCAGGAGGTGAAGAGCATCAGGCAGATAAAGCAACTCCTAGGTGCTGCGAAGACCTAAGTGTTGCAGAGGCAGCCAGGCTCAGGCCCCTGCTGAGGCGGAGGAAGGCATCGTGGGCCAGGCACTGCCTCGTTTTGCAAAGGACAGGGGCAAGGCTGTAGAGTTTAAAGACTTGAAGGCGCTAAGGGAGTGGAAGAGAAGTGGCCTCCTCTGCCCTTTCTCCCTTTGGACGAAAGCTTGGCACCGGAGAGCCACGTTGTCCACACACTGGGGGTGCCGAGCCCATGCCTTGTCTGGGCAATAGGAAGAGGATGCGATTTCCCAAAGGGGCTGCTCTGCCCCTCTTGGTGTCCATGTCCGGCTGAACACTGGTGCACTGGGCTGGTTTCTTACTAATGAATCCAGATGCATGGACTCAGCAGGACCTGCACAGGTGGGAGAGTCCACACCTAGCGTGGGCCTCCCTAGCTCTCAGGTCCAGAGCAGCACTGTTCTCCAGCCCCACCGGTTCACACAAGTGTCCTGATCACTGCAGTCCACAGAGCAACTGAGCTGGTGGCCATGGCTTCTGCAGGTCTAACCTGCTCCCAGCTGTGTGGAGACTGCTGTTCCCAGGCCTTGTCTGGGTAGCCAGGGCCGGGGAGGATCAGGGGGACACCCTGGCACAGCCAGCGTCTTTCCTTCAAAGAGCCACCCCTCCCGTGGAGCGGCGCTCCTTGCTGCCTCCCGCTCCGAGGTTTCTCAGCACCAATGGATGGCAGCGAGGCTGCGTGCGGCCCGTGGGGCCCACTAGAGTGTCAGGCAGGACTTCCCTGAGACGATGCTGCTACTGTTCCTCCGTGTGAGGAACCCTGTGCCAGGGTGGGCACAGCTGTAGCGGAAGGGCAGGAAGGCTGTGCCTCGTGCAGGTTCCTGCCTGCTTTCTCCTCCTCCTACCTGGTCTGCCGCCCTCAGCTCAGGCTGCTTTCTACTTAGCACTCTGATTTCTGTGTCCAATCGATTGGCCACTCTTTGTGCCACATAGAAATGCATGGCTGAGCCTTGACCTTGAAGCCAGCCAAGCATGGAAACTTCTCTCACCGTCTTCCTGAATTTAGAAAAAGGCTGCCAGAGAAAGACACAAAACTGTTTTTGCAAAAATAATGTCATCATTAACAATGCTACTTCTTTGCATTAAATCCTGCGTTCATTAATAATGTGATAAGAGTAGCACTCATCTCCATTTGTGGGTTATGTTAGGTTTTACAAAGCACTTCGGTGTCATTCTCTCATCTGATACTCAAAACACAATTAGGAGATGAAAGAGGATTGTCCGTAGGAAACTTCAGGCTCCGAGTGAGCTCGGGGTTGCAGGCTGTGCTCAGACAGCTGGGCCCGGTGGCTGTCCCCGCTTAGGCCCAGCATTGGCAGTTCGGCGGGCTCGTTGACGGCACTGCAGAGCCTGTTCCAGGCACCGAGCTTCACAGGAGAAAGATTCTTAGGGATCATTCCCCAAGTGATTCTGGGTATGTTGTTCTTAGGGTGCAGAGCTGGGAATGCGCCTGGGGAGATGAGCTGGAAAGTGTGTTTTAAATTATGCAATGTCTCTCTTCCTCCCTTCTTTTCTCTCTCTCCCCCGTCTCCTCCTCTCTGTTCCTCCTCTCCTTCCCCCTCTCCTTTTTCTCTCTTCCTCCTTTCTCCCTTCCTTTCCTTTCTTCTCTCTGTCTCTCTCTGTGTCTCTGTCTCTCTCTCTCCCTCTTTCACACACACACACACACACACACACACACACACACACACACATGCACATTTTTCCAGGAAGCTCACATTCTGGAGCTAGGCAAAGGCCATCTCAGGGGCAGTTCGAGGAACAGGACTTGCTTGTTGGACTTGTTCCTGCAATGTCACCTCTAGGTTGTCCTACCTGTTGCCTTCCTTCAGACAGGCTTCCCATGCCACTGTCCTTGACCAGGTGGGACATACACATGACCAGCCACAACTTAATTTTCCCCAAACCTTATTTAGGCTCTAGTTCTGCCTGCTGCTTGGGGTTGCCATGGAGACGGTCTACTGCTCTCTTCCTTAAATAGAACCGGAATTGCACTGCTGCCTATGTGCAAGGTAGGAGTGACAAAGTGGCCTTTCTGTAAGTGGCCCTTTCCAGTAAGCCTGGCCACAGCTGAGTGCCCAGGAATGTGTGAGCTGGGTGTCTGGACTCGTGTTACAGGGTACTTAGAAACCAAAGCAGAACCAAACGCCTAAGAAGATCAAATTATGGTTCCATTTGCAGTTAATGATTCTAGGAATGTCATTACTAAGTTGCTGACTTAAGAAATTGTCAGGCACAACTAGAGCCTCACTGCAGAAGTGTCTCTGAGGTCATTGTCACTGTGAACCAACTGGTCTTGAGCCCAGGAGATATGTGCACTCTCATTCAGGCCCAGGGAGCTGGTGGTGACGAGGAATATGAGCTAGGAGCATTGCCATGGCAGGATTCTCCATGTGACAGGACACAGGGCATCTGCTTTCTCTGTCCCAGGGCTGCATGGGGGTAGAAGCTGGGCAGGAGCAGGAGTGACTGGCGCACTCTGCATGGAGGTGGGCCGGGGCTCAAACCTTCACCTTGTATTCGTCAGCCTGGGATCTTGGGATGGGTTTTCAGTGCCTGGGGTCCTCCTCTGCTTGAGCGCTCTGTGGGTCTGTTGCAAGCACCAAGAGAGCCCAGCGCTGTCTTTCCTGCAGCGAGCACTCGTGCCTCTAACTGCTCCTCCCTGCCTAGTGGAGGATGGTGAGCCAGTGGTGAAGGGGTGGGAAAGATGGTTCCCAGGTGCAAGAGAATGTAGCTGGTCCTGCAGGCACCAGGGGTTAGGACTCCTGGCTGTGTGCGACAGAGTCCCACACTGGTGCTGTCATGCAGCGGATGGTGTGGCGTGTGGCCTTTGGTGGGGGAGAGTCTGAAGGAGTGATAGCAGAGGGGCTTCCTTGTATAGAGGGGAAATAGGAGACAGGAGTATGGTGAACAGGGCAAAGGTGGTGCCCATCGTGGAGTGAGGCAGGGCCACTCCTGCCCTGCTTCTGTGCCCGCGCACTGAGAGGACAGCTTCGAGCAGCTCCAAACCAGAGGCCATGCTGCCTCTACCCAGAGATGGCTGTTGGCAGTTCCAGCCAAAAGAGATTTTGTTACGCACTTCATCTGCCTTAGATCCCAGGAGGATGCTTATCAATGACATTCAGGAGAGCTGAGTAATTTCTTTCTTTTTTTTTTTTTTTTAATAATTTTTTATTTTATTTTTTTCTTGTTTCAGAACCTTTGTTTATCCACTCATTTTTATGGCCAGCTCAGCTTGCCCCGAGGGCAGGGCTGGCACAGCATGTGGTGCTGGGGATCAAACCTCGGTCCCTGAAGCTGCCCAAGCTTTCCCAAGCATGTGCTTTAGACCACTGAGCCATCCTGCTGGGCCCCCAAGCTGAGTAATTTCTTTCCAAAAGGCTTTTCCTTGTAAACTCCTTGCCCAGCCCCATCATCATGCCACCTTCCCCGCCACAGCAGGCGGGTGGGGGGAGGGGATAGGGAAAAGGGGGGAGGGGCGTTGTCACTGAGAGTGTGAGCTGTGGGGCAGAGCACACCTGCGTGGAACCCGATGAGGCATGCTGTACCTGCTCAGAAGTGTCCTGAGGCGCCCCGTCCTGAAGCCTCTGAGGGTAGTGGGTGACTGAATCCATGGAGTCCCTATGGTCCCTGTTCCCAGTCACACTGGTGACCCAGTGTGGAATTGCTTTTAAAAAATATGCTTTGTTAGCCCTGCCAGAAGGGCCCTGGAAGGCCAGAAGGCTGGGGTTGGGGGCGGGTGTTGAGTGGCCACCTGATGTCTCTAGGAATTTATGAGACTTTTTGAGGTCCTCAGAATCCTCCTTGCCCCAGGAGAGCTGGGCTGCTAATATTGCCTGGTTTCCTGGCAGCTGAAGGAGTCCTGGGGCAGTGGGTGCAGTGGGTACAGCTGGCAGGGGAACCAGATCGGACCTGCGTTTGGTCCTGTACTGCCACGTGGTAACTTCATTACTCTAACCCCTCCAAGGTTTAATGTTTTCATTTGATCAGTGCAAATAGCACAAATAGACCTGAGGTTTGGCTCAGTGGCAGAGCACTTGATAGTATGCATGAGACCACAGACTTCATTTCCAGTGCACAGAAAAGAAATATTAATGCTATTATTATTGTCTGTACCTGCTTAGTTGTGAGAGCTAAGGGCAAGAGTATGTGTAAGTCTTAGTAGGTGTCAATAGGTAGTGGCTATAGCTGCTGCTGCTGCTGCTGGTGTTGGTGTTGGTGTTGGTGATCTTGGTGGTGTTGGTGTTGGTGGTAGTGATGGTGGTGGTGGTGGTATTCTGTTGTGTTCCTGTTTTAATTTAGGATGAAAAAGAAGCTAGAGGAACACAGAACAATTTCAGTTTGCCAGGGAACTGGGACGATGTCTCCTAAGCATTTTGTTTAACAGGTTTAAGGCGGCGAACATGTTTCAGGGGTTCTATCCTTCCTCTAGTTGAACTAGTGGGGCCTCATAGTCACAGCAATAAAGATAAAACCCGTTTTAATGGCAAGCATTTCTCAGCATCTTTCATAATCTCATTGGATCTTTATAACACTGTGAAAGACAGGCAGCGATGGTATCGCATACACTAGATAGGCGAGCTGGAGCGTTAAGCATCCAGGCTGGAGCTACGTGGCTAATCGTAAGGAATGGTGGCTCTGATGCCCGGTCCTGTGCCGCTGCAGAGACCAGGCACTGCCCTGGAGGTGACCCCAGGTGGGAAGAGGGTAAGAGAGAAAAAAAGAGGCGACCTCTGAGGCTAGCCCTTCCTTCGGTGTGGAGGAGGTGTGCTTTCTGTCAGGAGACTGGGAGCTGGGTTTCTTCCCTGGGAGGTGCAGGGCCCTGACTGTGAGGAGGAGATGGCGGCCCTGACTGTGAGAGGATTCAGAGGCTAGCTGGGGCTTTCCTGGCGCTAGAGAGGGACCAGCTCTACAAGCCAGTGGCAGCAAGGGGCAGGGAGTATGCAATGAAGCTCACATGCGTTACCTTGCCAGAAAACTCAGCTGGAAATGGCAGGAACTTTCTTGGTTCCTGGCTTCAGCCAGGTAGAAAGAACCTGATGGCCTCAAACCCAGCAAAAACTGCAAGGAAGAGGGGAAGTCTGTCAAGCGAAAGCTTGGAAAAGACAAAATGGACGTCGATATGGGATCTGGAAAGAAGCCACGTGCACCCTCGCAGTGTGCTGCCTGGGTGGCTCTCTGGGGCCACCACACACCCACACCAAAATCCAGAAGGAAAACCCGGATGAAGTTCAAGCACACACTGTACTGGGCCGCTTTGGGGACATTGGACATGGTGGCATTGGTAAAAGGTTTGGAATTGGTGCTTCATTGAAGGGGCCCCTTGAGGAAGTAGCTAGCCAAGGGCCACCCCAAGTGTGTTTTCCCTAATTTATGGATTCCTAAAGAGGGCGGGGCTCTGAATGGGGCGGATGTAGAAGGGACTGCTGGATGGTGGGGAGGGGCTCCTGAGCAGCGCTGGCTTTCGGCCAGCCACTATGCCCTGGTGGTGCTCCTGAGCTCACTCGAGCAAGGCCTGCGTTGGGCCCAGTCCACGCTGTCGGGGACAGGCCCTGCGGATGTTGTCCCCACTGTCCACGTGTTTGGGCAGTCCACGACAGAGGCCAGGTGCACAGAGGCATTATGGTAAAACACAGCGTGTACAGTGGTCGCTCACTATTTCTTGGTTTAACTTTTATTAATCTTAAATTATTGCAGAGTTTTCGCTACGTTGCAGGATTTTATGGTACAGTACAGTATACGTATGTTGTGAAAATTATGTAGGTTTATAAAGTTCAGAAAATGGTTAAGAACATTAGAAGTGTTTTTAAAAGTGTGGGAAAGGTTTATAAGAGTGTGGGAAGGGTTTATAAAGCCTTAAATTATATGTAAATACAGTAATAAATGCAGTGTCACTCCTTGGCTGATTTTCACTTATTGTGGGGATGTCTGGTGCGTGACCTCTGCTGCAAGTGAGGGGCTGCTGTACTTCGCTCTTGCCCGTGTGCCAGGACTCCCCTGACAAGGCTAGTCAGCCGAGACTTCCCTGTCTGTTCCTTAAATCCTGGCA
Organism: Myocastor coypus; assembly: GCA_004027025.1. Classification (NCBI taxonomy): domain Eukaryota; kingdom Metazoa; phylum Chordata; class Mammalia; order Rodentia; family Myocastoridae; genus Myocastor; species Myocastor coypus. The sequence goes on from PVJA010007595.1 coordinate 58,931, forward strand.
AACCAAGAATCCCCCGCCTTTTCCCCCTTCTCCTTCAGGCGCAGTTTATTGAGATTTTACCTGTGGTCTGCGTACTCAATGGAGCCCAGTCCTTCTCAGATCAACACCATTAGCACGCCAGGAGCTGTCGGTGGGTGCAGCTTCCCCTGCAGGCGCAGCAGAGTGGGATTCATATTCTGGTCTTGAAACACTTTATTGATGACTTCAGTTACACACATGCGTATGGTATCATGCTAGGTGCTGGGAGGGCAAGAAGGAGTTTTCAGTATAATTAGGGAAGTGATCAGCCCATATGTTAATTGAACAGGAAGCGCAAGGCGGGTTGAGGGTAAATGGCAGAGTGCTGAGAATAGCTGATCGGAGGAGCAGGTGGTGGGGCCTGAGATTGGATGCGGGAAAACCGGAGAACGTGATGAGATCCAGGAGAACTCACGGAGTTTGCTCTCTCTGGAGACCTGCTGTTCAGAAGGCTGTCACTACCTGATCTGGAGCTCAGAGGACTGCTGTGGGCTCTGGGTCTAGAGGTGGGCATTAGCTTTTTTATTCATAATTTAGGAGCCATGACAGTCTCAGAGTGGTGACAATGGCACAGTGGGCTGATGGTTATCACTGAAAGCACTAAAAGGTTTGCCATGAGTGGTCCAGGAAGTGTGTGTGGTGATTTGCTGAAAACCAAGCTCAGGGTAGAAACTGAGGAAGCCCAGATTCCGTGGGACAGGCAGGAAAGAAAAGCTTAAAAGCAGAGGAGGAGGATGGGTCAGGGGAGCAGGGGGCACAGCTAGGGATGGGCTCTGATCCCCAAACTGAGGAGAGTGCACACCTGTACTCCCAGCATGCTGGAAGCTGAGGCAGGAAGATTACTGTGTGTCTGAGGCCAGCTGGGCTACCTAGTGAGTGTAAGACTACTCTAAATTACAAGGTAAGACCCTAGTAAAAAATACAAAACTAAAAAAGGGTAGAATCCTCAGTAGTCCTGAGTATTCCAGTATGGTCAGAAGGAGAACTGGGGTGGACCACTGGACCCCATGCTCTGGTGGACAGCAGAGTCAGAGAAGGCTGTAGACAGAGGCCCAACAGCACTGCACTGATTAGAAAGAAGGGGCAGGTGGGAGGCAAGGGTGGGGAGTGTGGAGAGACCCCACCTCAGGACTGCAGGGGAGGAGAAGGCCCAGAAGCCCAGGCTGGGGACGGTGCTTTTCTGCATGCAGAGACTGAAGCCTGAGAAAAAGAATGGTTTGCCTCTTTCTCCAGCCTTGCTGCGGGAAGCATCCCGCCTCATCCGGAAGGGGCAGAGTACAGCTTGCAGTCCCAGTGTACAGCATTTGATGTCTAAGTTGAGGTCTTTGCTATTCAAAATGTGACCAAGTGCCCACCATGCCCGGGCCATCTGATGTAGCGCAGGCTCTCAGCCCCACCACGGAGCACCCAATCACAGCCTGCCTCTCAAGAGGCGGGTGGTGTGTGTGTGTGTGTGTGTGTGTGTTACCATGGAGGAACCCTGCTTCGTGCCTCGCCATCTCTTCCACTTTAGTGACCCAGGTGTGTAGTAAGGACCTGAAGTGCAGGTGACCGCACTGAGAAAGGCGTGAGGAAGCCACACGACTTCCTTCTTGCTCCAGTGGTGTGAGGCCCCTGCTTGCCCCGGATGACCTTGCCTCTCCCGTGAAGAGCATCATGGCCATGTGCCCATCCACGTGAGCCCGAGGGCCACATCCTCCTTTGCCACAGGATCGTGGGACACTTGGAGCTCTAGACAAGTTTCACTACATTTTAAATTAACAACTATTTTCTTCAGTAATAATGCAAGTGCAAAAGGGGGGAAAAACCCTTTCAGTCACAAGTATAATTAAGCTGCAGAGATTAGTCTGATCGTTGCAGCCTCTTCAGAGTTCCCTAAGGGCAGGTACTCTTGTGCATGGAGATTTTTCTCAGCTGTTTTGCTTCTAAAGTATTCAATAACTGCCCGCTCATGATGTTTTTAAATTCTGGCTACCAACTCTGAGCACTTGTTCAGAATGAGTACTCCCTGCCTGCAGGTTTCTGCTGGCCCATCCTCCTGTGGCCCCAAACAGCCGCACTACGAGGCACTGTGCCTTTTTCCCCTTAGCTTTGCTCTCTGTTTGGGTTCTTAGCTAGAGTGTCGCTCAGCTATTTACAAAGTGATCTATGAGACTGTGAAATGAGTTTAGTCTCCATGAACTTTCTAAAAACATGAGAAAATATACCAAAGTACATCATATGTCAGGGCAACCCCTTTCAGCTGCAGACAACTGTATGTATTCTGACTTCGTTTCCCATCATGCCATGTGTCATGGTTAAAAAATGTGAAGGCCACAGGTCTTCTTTAGTAATTCTCCATTTATTTCACTAATGGAATCATGGAAAGAATTTTTTTTTTGTAAAGTTACCTATTCTCGAGCAAGTTTTCACCCGTAGATCGAAACGGCCTGCATCTCAAAGCATTCCCGAGATCCTGGATATCAGCTGTGTTTAGGATCTGTCTCCTGTGACTCGAACCCAGGGGAGGAATTCCTGCTGCTGCGGTGGGCCCAGCGGGTGATGATCGAGCTCTGGGTGCTCGTTTTCTCTTCCTCGTGCCAAAGAGCCCAATTTGTGAGCTCCACTCACCAAAGAGCTGCATGCAGCCCACTCTTGCGTGGCAGGCACCTTCTTAGCAACTTTGGCTGCCCCAAGCCCCGCCCCCGTCACAGCACGTGGTCAGCCCTCTAGAGGTCGCCAAGTGAACCCGCAAATCTTCCCCACCCACAGCCCTTTGGAGAGTCACACTGAGCTGTTTGTTCTTTTTCTCCAAGCTGTCCTTTTCTGCAGCCAAGCAGTACTTAAGTAGCACTTGCTAGGAGGGAGCTGTGCTTCTGCCACGCCTAGTGATGCAGCGCTGGGCCTTTGTCTCCTCCTTTTCTCACCGTGTAGTGAGGCTGCTTGGCTGAGTGACCAGCTTTACAAAGCGCTGGGTGTATTAACGGGGAGATGGCTATTTGCCTTCTAACAGCAAGTAATATTCTCATTTCATGTTAGCATCAATGAACTGTCATCAGATTAGTCATCTTTCAAGAGTCAACGGAGACTTTCAGTGATGGGAAATTAATCAGGGGTCGCCTTTATTGATTGATTTCATAGTAATGAATTCTGTGAGTTACTGTCCAGAAGCGCCCAGCTTTGCGGGGTGGGGAGGGGTCACACATGCGGGCCCAAGAGGAAACCTTTCCCCGTGATTCCATTTGTCCGTTACTACCAACAACTAAGGAGAGTATCTTTTTGGAAAGATTTTTAAAGGCAGAGATTTCTGTTTCTTTCTTGCACTTGAAGTTCTGTGCAAAATAATATAAAAAAATGAAGGAGTAGGGTGTGCTGTTCTTCCTGCCCGGAGAGTTTTTATTTTTTGTTTTGTTTCTTAGGAATAACTAGACTTTTAAAACGTGTCAGCCAGCACGTCCATCCTTAGCCTCTAAGCACATCTTTAAGCTCCGTGGCATGAACTTGAAATAAGAAAGTATTTAAATATTGATAAGAGCGAGAATCAGCTGTTGATTATTTTAGAATTCACTAACGCCCCAGTGAACCCTGAAGAACTCAGCCCCTCATCAGGAGAGATGTAAGGTCCCTGGAGCACCCCAGGGGCACATTCTTTCTGCCTGAAGAGCCAACAGAGGACAAATGGAAGGCCCTGAGGTGCCCTAGAGGTGGGCAGAGAGTTCTCGGTCTCCCCAGGGTGCTGGCAGACACGCCCGCCTTTCCTGGTCGAGCAAAGTCACAGCCTCATTCCGGGCTTAGCCTGGTTACGGGCGCCCTTGATCTCAAGATGGCAGTGGCTGAAGACATAAATAGGCCAGAAAAACGCTGAAAGGAAATAGAAGAGGGCGCATCCCAGCATGCACCCCAGCCCCGCGCCTCTGCACACCTCACAGCAGAACGGTTGTCGGGGAGAAAGTAGCGGGCACGTAACTGGTGCGCTTGTGAGAGGCTGTCCTTTACCATGCAGAGCGAGAGCAGAACGCAGGAAGGAGGGTGGCCTGGGCCATGTGAGCAACGGCCATGCGAGAAAGGAGCTCTGTGGCCAGCCCCAGAAGCATGGTGTGCTTCTGGTGGATTTTGTGTCAGTCTTTTCAACTGCTGCTTGTTTTCCCTGTAGTGTTTTCTACAAGGTGGTGTGTTGTGACAGTAGAAAGTAGTTCTTTTCTTCCTTGTGCATTGAGGAAATTTCTTACTGGGCAACAGCTGCAGTACTGACGTTTTATTTGGGCAATTTCCATGTTCTCTCAAATTTGAGTATTATTTTAGCTAAATTGAGAATCTTGGATCTTAGGCTCTTAGAAGAGCGTGCTGTCCAAACACAGCAAAGCCCTTCTACAAAGTGTCTTGTGCTTCTACTGCAGGTAGAATCTCCTGCGTGTGTGCAGAAGGGGCAGGTGGTATATTTCTTTGCCTGCCTGAGAGTCCTGGGCTTCAGCTTTGTCTTTGGTCTAGTCTAGAGTAGGACTATGTGTTCAGTCTTTCTCAGACCTTAAACTCAGTTGCTCTTTTTGCAGCTCAACTCTGATCATTGTACCAAGCAGTATTACTGGCAGGCTGGCCTCGAACTTGCACCGATCCTCCTGCCTCATCCTCCCAAGTGGTAGGATTACAGGCTTGCACCACCATGCCTGGCATCAAACTCACATTTTTAAGAAATTAATTGATCAATTATTTTTAGGGAAGGGTCTACAGGGTGTTTAGAGTCTTACTATTAGATGGGATGCCTAGTGATCCACCTATTTACAACCTCCCAAGAGCTGGGACTGCAGGCATGCACCACCATGCTCAGTCTCAATTGCCCTCTCAGTGTGCCCCAGGGGCACACTGAAGGTAATATGGCAGGCCTGGAGATTGAACTCCTGGCCCCTGTGCCTGCTTTAATCTGCTGAGCTATTTGGCTGATCCAGTCAACTCACGTTTTTCAAGGAGAATAAGAGCAGAATCTGGGAGCCATTCGAAGTGTTAGCCAGCCCAGGTGCAGGGAGCAGCATCCGGTCTGTGAAGGCCCATGGACGCTGCCACCCATGCCTGGGAAGCAGCCATCAGAGATTATGCAGGATGCAGGGCTAACCAAGGGGTCAGACAGTCCATGAAATTGGACTAGATAAGTCGTCCTATAAATTATTTTTAGGTTTCTATGGCTACTTTAAAACCAGATGATTCATATTCAACCCAAATCCTTGCAGCTCTTGGGGTTGTGTGCAGTAGGCCATTCTATCCACCAGCTGGAAGTACAAGGCACCTAAGGAGCCACAGGGTCAAGGCCTCCACGTTGGCCCCTGAAGGTGGGGTGTGACTGGGAGCCTGGGAAGGCACTGGGCTTGCAGGGGGCCAAGGAGGAGTAGGAGAGCCGCAGGCTCTGGTGACTGTCCATCTGCTAGTCTGTGTCCTACAAGGAGGGGCTGTGCCACCCTGGGGGTCCCAGAAGTCGGAAGGCCTGCTGTAAACCTAGGCCTGTCCTCAGGGAATATCCCGTCTCCATGGGAATGCAGGAGGGGCAGAGCTGTAACATAGAACTGAACTAGGCTGCCGTGTCTGTGGCCTGACCCCATCATCTAGCCCCCACCAACCCCAGAAATAACCAAAGTCATTAATATTATTGAATTGTTTTTCTTCCACATATAACTTGCCAGATTTTCTCTTATAGTATTTGTGATAAATAGCATATGTATAATATCAAAAGATATCACAGCCTTTGGGTTGAGGCACAGAGGTAGTGCCAGCAGAGAGTGATACAGGGTCATGCAGCAAGGCATAGGATGTCACCTTGGGACACCTAGCATGGACCTGTGGTACCAGTTCTCATACAAGGCTAGAGCTAGATTTATGGGAAACAAAAATGTGTGCATAAAGACTTAATGGAGTTCTTTTAAAAGAAACAAGAAGAAGTGATGTGTTGACTTTAATTGAGCACTATGTGCTGTGTCCTGTCACAGAGCTTTGGCATGTATTGGTTTGTCCATCCCACAATAGTCCAGCGAGTTCTTTATTATTGGTGCCCCCATGTTGTAGACTGGAAGACTCAGCCACTGAGAAGTTGGATTGCTTCGCCGAGGCCACACAGCTGGCAAGTGGTAGGGTGTGGTAAACTGGCACAGTGGCCAGAGATCAGAGCCCCGATGCAGGCAGAGGGCACTGGCTGCCATCCTTCGGTGGAATGTTTGAGGGGAGGCACAGTAGGGACTTCATTTGTTATCTCTTCCAGGTGTGATGCCTGCGGATTCATAGAAAGGGTCTGATACTTATTTATTTCCTTAGATTGAATGAATAACAAATGAAGGCACTTAATTTCTGGGTCACTGGTGATGTTTAGTGGTGGGATGAGAATTACAAGTAATGTATCTCCATGTGCTCCTTTATAGGAAAACATGAACTAAAATTCGTTTGAGAGGCTGGGCGTGGTGGCACATGCCTGTGATCCCAGCACTTGGGAGGCTGAGGCAAGAGGATCGCTGTGAGTTCAAGACCAGCCTGGGCTACAAAAGTGAGCTCAAGGCCAGCCTGAACTGCATAGCGAGACCCTGTCTCAAAAAGACAGGAAAAAAAAATTCATTTGAGATTACAAGTGGTCAGTCACTCCATCATCATCAAAACAAAGCCTTTCGCACTAGGGAACCCTTCCTCCAGGGACTGTATTTTCTTCTGTGAACCTCATGGTGCCAATGTGGTTGCTAATGAGCCCGTGTTCCTCTGGGAGGCCAAGTCAAAAGATCATCGGTGGAGACGGCGGGAGCGCCTCTCTGTTGACATCCACTTAAGGTTATCTCTGACTCTGGGGGATTGCAGTGGCCTGGGATAATTAAAATCCATAGACCTGCCTCGGGATGCAGACCAGCAAAGAGCTCCTGGAAGGGCACTGGCTTAGAAAGGACCGCTTTTCTTACATTTTCCCCTGCCCAGCTTTCAAGTGGAAGGTTGGTAAACATCTTGATAGCTCTTCCTGCATCCTCTGCCTGCAGTGCCTCAGCCTCCTACTGTCACACCCTGGCGCCTCTCTTTGGCTACTTGGCACCTTCTTCAGGAAGGCACCTTGGTTTATCGTATGAACGCCACAGCCCCACAGAGGGCAGGCATTCCTCTACACACACACATACACACACACACACACACACACACACACACACACACACACTTCTCGTTTGCCCTACACAGCAGCCCAGAGGTGACCTGGCAGGTTCTGTCATCCCTAGCTGTGGAGGAGGCACTCTTCTCGGGGTCCAAGAGCTGGGCAGTGACACAGTCTCATCTCTGGCCTAGGGCCCAAGCTACCCATCCTGTCTGATCTTACATTTTTGCTTCTTTCCCTAGCAGTATCTGGGAAAAGTTGAGTTTTACATAACTCCTTCAGCGCTATCCAAACCTCTTCTTAGCGTGTCTGGTGTACTCAGTGGGAATGAGGTGGTCCAGAGGCTCCAAGGCACCTCTTCATATCCCCTGGGGATTGGCTCCAGGCCTTCCCCTGTGGATATCAAAATCTATGGATGTGCAAGTCCTTTCAATAAAACAGGGTACATTTGCATAAACCTATACATATCCTCTCATAAACTTTTAGTCATATCGAGGTTGCTTATAACACTAATACAACATAGGTGCTGTGCTACGTAGGTCGCTGCTGTACTGTGTTGTTCAGGGAATAATGACATAATTCTATGTATATTCAGCACAGGTACTTTTTTTTTTTTTCTTTTTGATGCTTTTTGTTTGCAGTTGGTTGGCAATGTGGATGTAGAGCCTGTGAACGCAGAGGGATGACTGTACTGGCTGAGGTACTAACAGAAGGGCTTCTAAAGCCACCCCCTGGCGGGATCAGGGGCACAGCATCCCCAGCAGGGGGAAGCAGCCAGAGTAAGAGGCCAGTGCCTTGGAGACCCTGTAAGGGGGCTTAACTGCCACCCCTGCAGTGACAGCAAGTAACCACTGTGGGTTTCTCCTTTAATTTTTCCAAAATCTGTTGCTTGCTGGCCATCTTCCTTACGCCTTTCCTCCTGGGCTGCCACCACCTGAGCCCAGATGGCCTAGGCTGTGCGGGCGGTGGCTGCCCGAGGTGCCTCCCTCCCGAGCCTGTGCTTGCCAGGAGGCCAGAGCAGAGCTCTAATTGAGATGTGCAGCTGATCTTCCAGCTGCTGTTGCTAAGCAGCTGGCTTTTGGTTGCCTGGAGATTATCGCAGAGTCAAGAATGTGGTGCTAGCATGCGGATCTCTTTGGGGCCAGGGATGTGCTCAGGTCCCAAAGTGTTGCCCGACCTCTCTTTACACAGGACTGGAGTAAGGTGAAGTCCTTATACCTGGAGGGGACACCCTTCGCGTCTTAGTTGTTGGAAATAAGAAGCGTGTGGAAGATCAGGCTTTGATCTCCTCAGGTTTACAGGGCTCAATGATTCTTCAGGTTAGAAGAGGGGAGAAAATACCCCCGGCCTTCAGTGAAGCAGGATAAAGAAACAGAAAGTGAGCGTTTGTGCTGATGATGGAAAGGAGGAAAACACTGCTCTCGAATTTCCTCCGAGCGACTGTTTATTTTTATGGGGGAAATAAGCAGAGGAGTGAGTGGACAGTGGGGCAGAAAAGCGCTGTTGTGAGAGCGTGTGAGAGACTCATGTTGCAGTCTTCTGATAGAGGTGGGAGTGTAGTTCCTGGGGTCCTGGGTTAATACTGTGATGCACTACCTTGTCTTAAGGGTTGACAGCTTCCAGAGCTGGAGCTAGGGAGATAATTTGGGGAATGTTTGTGTGTCCAGGCCAGGCTCACATGGAGCAGCCAGAGTCCAGCTCCCTAAAGCTCACAGTGGTGACTGGGGCCAGAATTTTTGCAGCAAGGGGATGCCCTGAGGGCAGCAGGATACAGGATGTATCCTGCTGGCCTGCCATTGTCATTCTGTGACCAGCCTTCAAGACAGAGGGGCCTTTCTGTCAGCCAACCA